>JAULKM010121690.1:0-20879 GCA_032355605.1 Rubia tinctorum | reverse complement strand
TCTGTTCCTGTATAACTTGCATGAAATATTTTTCACGTTCTCTAACAAACATGTTTGACTATAAATGTACGTAACTATGGAAAATAACAGTGCATAGAAAATTTTTATATATTTCAGAACAAAATGTTACGACGAATCTAACAATTTCTCATACGATAATATTATTGCTCATCTATCTATTCAAATATATGGTCAAAGTTTGATAACTTTGACTGAAATAAAGATTCCTTTCAAGTTAGGGAGGCAAAGATGGAGTTTTTTTTAGTTACTTTTTATGGCAAGGGATGGAGATTGGGATCCCTTTCAAATTTCAAATATGATGGTTAGTCTTTTCTGCCATTTTGGAACACTACTACTGTATAATAGGTATATAAGCATCAGTATTTTTCTACTTAGGCACCAGTATTTGGCCATAACGATGGCTAAGTAGAAAAATACCAGTGTCTATATACTTAACCTGAAGTAGTGGAAGTAGGTTTGCTGGTTTGTTAGCTTGTCTATTGATGTGTATGATTCTAATGTGATGATCATGAATCCAGCCTTTAGTTTATGTAATTAAGTGTTTTATCATCTACATGGGGCGTGTATGAGTGAGGAGCTTGTTTGTTGTTAAGTGTGTTGCTTCGCATCAGGTTTTCCGTCTATGCTGTTAATGGCATGAGTTGTAATTGGACCATTTTTTTTAATAATCCCAAATAAGGCTACTAGTTTAGCATGAACACATGAGAGAGTAGGAGTTGTGCTTTGGTCAGGCTTGATTAGCCTCCTCATGAGGTCTTCGATGAGGAATCCAATACTCGATGTGATTTCTCGATAATCTGTTGAATTCAAGGGAAAGTAGATGTAAAAGAAGCATCCTATTTGAGCTTAAACCCTATTTCCGGTTGATCCCATTTGATTGGGCCTACCATAAGTCTAGCCCTGATTTTAAGGAAGTGTATTAATATGCTGGGTATAAAAATGAGTCCTCTGACATAGATCTTTGAAGGGGAAAACTGAAAAATTATACCTTATTTCAGTAGTAATATTTTTTTTTCAAATGGTCTCATCTTGAATTATTTCATTTTGATCATTTTCTTAATTTCTTTTTTCCCATAAGTTACAACAGGCGATCAAACGGAGAAAGGGTTACCAACTTTATTATTATAGATTATCTGAATTGAAGAGATAAATATCATGTTAATCTATCATATATGGAATGAACATATGACACAATTAGATCAAATATAGCTAATGCACCCACACATAAAATAAGGAAAAGTGAAAATTTGTGTGTACCCTATCACAAAAGGACATTTTGATGCCAACTATATGCCAAAAGATTTCAAAATGTTATTGAAAGACAACATATTATTAGGTAATCTGCACATCAAACTGAATATTTTTTTCTGGGATGTAAAGTTTCCATACCATGGTAGGAGTGGGTGCATAAGGCCTTCTATGCCTAAGTAATTGTTTAGCAGAACTTTCTAGAGAGCAATCCTTTTTTCCTCTGGCTTTCGTATGCTTGCATCATTTGCATCATTAAGTTGAGTATCCTTTTGTAGAACCTGCATAATGGAAGAGGACAACCACTTGTATAAATGTTGTAAATATAAGTTCTTCCTTACCTGAAATTCTTTGATATTTAGAAAAATGATAATGTGGATCTTGGTAATTGTGTTGAGCTATTAATGGTCTATGGTTCATAAAACTTCTATCTCTATTGCCAACTTGCACAGAAGAGTTGGACTCTAAAATTGAAGCTACCTTACTAAAAATTGCTCCAATTTATAATGTTTTTATTTTCTTGGAAATGACAGTATGGATTTGGTCCAAAATATTTTTTCGAATTGGAGTTTCCATCAAATATTGATAAAGAAGGATTTTATCGGTTATAACTCTCGAGTCTAAGCCATTTTTTGTTTATAGGAAGCGATAGTTTATTCGAGCATAATGGTTTAATATCATTGACCTCTGACATGGGGGTTTCCTCTCGGACCCTCATAATCTCCAGAATCAGCTCAATATGCTCGATTATTTTAGGTACCAACAAAAAAGGTTTCGGAGAGATCTCCGGGACAAAGCTCTGACGCTCAAGTCAAGGTTTTCTCACATATACATAGCTTAGTCCCTACTCACCTTCTTCATTGTTTCTTGCCTTTATTTAAAACATGTTAGTCATGTGATTGTGGCCCACATGTGTTTCTCATCCCTGAATCGTGGTCCAGTCAAGATGTTTGTGGAAACCGATTTATGTCCTGTCCTTGGTGAGGTGCTACTTCTGGAGAGATTTTTTGTTGTTGAATATGTTTCTTAGCACCAGTTTTTTTCATCTTTACGATTAGTGGCATGAGTTGTAGTTGGACCGTCCTTTTTATACCCTCAAATAAGGCTATTAGTTTAGTATGAACACGTGAGAGAGTAGGCGTTGTGCTTTGGCCAGCCCTGATTAGCCTCCTTGTATGGTCTTAAATGAGGAACATACCCGATATGGTTTCTCAATCATCTGTTGAATTCAAAGGCAAAGTAAGTAGGTGTAAAAGTTTAAGCCTTATTTCCAGTTGACCCCATTTGATTGATACTACCACAAGTCTAGCCCACTTTTTAAGAAATTTCCTAATCCCTTTGTGTATATAAATTGATACCTATGGCACAGATCTTTGAAGGGGGAAATCAGAAAATTATAAATTATTTCATGAATAATATTTTTAAATCGTCTCATCCTGAATTTTTTCATATTGAAAATTTTCTTTATTTATTTTTTTCCATAAGTTACAATAGATGACCGAATGGAAAAAGGGTTACCAACTTTACCTTTACAAATGATCTAAACCGAAGAGATAAATGCCATGCTAATCTATCATATATGGAATGAGTTTATGACACAATTAGGTCATGTACAATATGAAATAATTTCAAATTGCTACTGCATCCACACACGAAATAAACAAAAGTAAGAGATTGTGTCTACCTAATAACAAAAGGACATTTTCATGACATGCCAAAATATTTCTTAATGTCATTGGTATGTCGTAAAGTGATCTGCACATCAAAATGGATATTTTTGTTGGAATGTAAAGTTTTCATACCTAAGTAAGAGTGGGTACTTAAGGTCTTTTATGCCTAAGTAATTTATTGGAAGAACTTATTAAAGAAGAATATATTTTCCTCCGACTTCCGTATAATTGCTTCATTTTCTTGATTATGTTGAATATCCTTTTATAGAACCTGCATAATAGAAGAGGGCAAGCATTTGTATAACTATTATAAATATAAGTTTCTACTTACTTGAAAATAATTTGTTATAAAAGGAAAAGATAGATCTTTCCAGGTACAGTGAGCTATCAATGGTCCATGGTCCATCCAATTACTTATACAAAAGTTTCTATCTGCACTGTCAACCTGCACAAAACAGTTAGTCTTTGCAATCGAAGCTACCTTACTAAACCTTGCTCCAGTTTATACTGCTTTTGTAGTTGTCAGAATTGACAACATGGATTTGGTCCACAATGTGTCTCCTAATTGAATTTTTCACCAAATATTGATCGATAAGGAGTCAATGATATAGGTTGCACCTCTAAGGTTTAAGTCATTTTCACTGATGGGAAACGATAGCTTATCACCGGACCTCTAGTGCCTCACCTTTCTCCGTTCAGTGATTCTCCAAAAGGAATTTGAGCATTATGCTTTAATCTCGTTGATCACTAATTTTATTGGTGTTTTTACAGTCAATGTATGTTGGGGAATAGAGATGATGACATGGTTGATTAGTATAAGTTATCCAGCATGTCTGAGCCATATGTTTTCCATCTTTGTATGTTTGTGTGAACCATCTAAACCAAAATGTGGAAGCATCAATTCTTCTACATCCCCTCGTATATAGTGACCTCTAGGTAATAAAAGGGAGAAGTTTCATTTTCATACTCGTGAGTGTTTCCACTTTCTTTATCTTGGGGATCCATTGTGCTTTCTAAGATGAAGCAGTGTTTTGAAAATTTTATGCATTCTCTAGTTTCTCTCTAATTTGCATAGGAATTCCATGGCCTTGGGGATACAATTTTTGGTATTCCAGGAAAAAGGTTGTGTCATCCACGAATGACAGATGGGTGAAAGTTGTAGTGCCCATATAGTTTTGAAAAAGGATATTCTAACCCTGCTAAACTCCTCTTTGTAGCCTCTTGTAAAAATTTCAGTTAGAATAATGAATAAAAATTGTGACGGTAAGTCACCTTTTATCAAACCCTTTTAGTTCTTGCTATCTAAAAATGGCTCCATGGATCTCATCGGAAATGTTTGATGCTTTTTGGGGCTTCTTTGCAAGCACACCAATATTAGTATTAAAAACAAGGTTGGAGATAAATTAGATATGATAAGCTTGACAAAGTGTCTGTGGATTCCCGTTTTGACACATAACAGTTAAGTATATGCATGAGACTTTGTCGAAATCCTTTGACATGTATAATCTGAAAATCAAATTAAAGCTATAAGTTTCCTATATGATTGTCGCTTAATAAAGAGGGTTCATTAGACACTAGTTTGTGCAGTAATGGTCTTCATCTATCTTTGAACAATTAAGTGAAGGTTTTATTGTTAAAATTTGATTAACTAATTGGTCTATATTCTGAGAAAGTTGTTGGGATCAACGCTTTTGGGATTAAAGTGATAAATGTGCTTGTTACGGTTCTTGGAGGAAGAGCTCCCAGCTAAAACTCCCAACATGCTTGGACCACGTCCGTTTTTATGAAATTCCAGGCTTCTTTTAGAAAGAACCTCAGAAACCACCTGGACCTGGGGCACTATCAGCTCCCAGGTCCCGAACAGCCTTCATGACTCCCCTTTTGGAAAAATAAACAAATTGACATTGATTGTCAAGTTGGTTCTATTAGGTTCAATAAGTAAGTCATTGTCTGGCACATGGGATCATAGTTCCCCTCAGTAACCGGGTTTTTGTAGAAAATGGATGCCTAATCTCTAATTTCTTGTTAATTTGTTAGCTACAAGGAAGTTTGTGATCTATCATTCTTAATGCCCAAGCGACTATGATATTCCTTCACACTAAGGTGAAAGAATTCGCTATCCTTGAGTCATTTACACCTAGACATTTTCCTCCAAGAATGGATTTATTCTATTGGTTTTTCGGTTAGATTTTCCCTATCTTTATTAAGTTTAGCTTTATGGTTAGGGTCACGAGTACTGTCAAATCTTATTTCTATTTCATGCACATGTTCTTTTTCCTTTTATAAGTTATCAGTGACACTACCAAAGACATCCTTATTCTAGTTCTTAATGACTTCTTTAAATATTTTCAACTTAAGGTTTAATCTTAGTTGACCTTTTTCTTCCATTGGTAGTAACCAATTATCTCGAACGAGAGCCATAAATTTATTTCTTTGGTACCACATGTCCTAAAATCTAAAGGATTTTGCATATGTGGTTACGGTTCTATTTAAAGTCAACAACAGGGGGGATTGATCTGAAGGGATTGTACTGAGGACTTGGATTGAACCGTTGGGTTAAGCATCTAGTGGAAACCTGGGTAGAAAGTACTCCATCTAACCTTTTTCATACCGATTGTAATTTTTTATGCCTTTTGGTTCAAAAATCCTGATTAGAGGCTTCTGTTAGAGACTTAAAAGCTTCCTTATAATCTTCCTAGTTTATTATTTGTAACCTAAACAAGGAAACTTTTAAGCCTCTAACATTCCCGACTATTCCATTTACTAACATTTAAACTATTTATTTTCTTTTACTAACATTTAAACCAATGTTAGTAAATTTTACTATCATCCCCAGTTATTCCTTTTACTAACATTTAGGATTTAGGGTTTAGTCATTCGACCTCCATCCATTCAAATTGGATGACCTTGATAACATAAATTATTGTTTAGTTTACAAAAGTAGTAGGTAAGCATATTCAATTGAGAATGTCATAATTAGCATACCAAATGAAATGAAGATTATTAAAGATTGAATCCCCAGTCAGGTTCAGTTAAACTATGGGGTCAGATTAATCAGTGAAGATAATGAAAAATCATTGAGAAACTACAACCATGTATGAGATGTATCAGTAAAAAAATTTGAGAGCATTAAAAAATAGGTATTTGAAAAAAAGTTACATCTCTCAGTGCAATATCAGAATACAATATCCATATATACCATATTAGGTATGTAAGATCAGACAAGCAAAATCCTTGTATCTTATTCAATGTTCATTTATTCCATGTATACCAGATTCCATAAAGTGAAAAAAAATCTAATTAAATGATCGCCACTAAAAGGACCACATAGTCTACCTCCAAAAAAGGACCACATAATCAGGTGGAACTTTTGATAGGGAGGACACCATCGAATCTCACCTGAGCAGTGGTCATAGCCCATGATTACCACTACACGAGAGATGGGGTCAAGTACAACTTCAAATCTATAAATAAGAAAAAATATGACATGGTAAGGTATACACCCATTTTACCATTACAAATTAGCTAATCATGGAAAGTTATATTGACTTGATTGTCGGAGATTATTCCCCCCAAAAGTTCCAAAATCATCATAAGAGGCACCTGAGTATGAATAAAATATGAGAGTTGATGTGATGGTGAGCTCCTGAATTCTAAACAAGGAGATTGTTGATGGCTTCATGTACAATGGGAGTGTAATGGAGATATGGTATGAGTTATAAGAGCTTTTTGGAACTGCTGATGGAAATCAAGTTCACCAGCTGTCGAGAGAGAATGTCTCTCTCAAACAAGGTAACGATTCTCTGGTTGTTTTTATTTACCAAGATGAGAAGGCTTTGGGATGAAATTTCCTCTGTTGCCCCACTTCTACATGTATTTGTGGCTGTAATTGTAGCTTAGTTTCAAAGAATGCTGAGAAAAATAATATAGATGAGGTAATTGAAATCTTGATAGGAGTCATTGAAGAATTTGCTTGTTAAAAGATTAGGTTCTTTTTTATTATCATAAACCTAACGGAGATTCTTCATCCAATGTTTTTCTTACTGATCAACCCATTTCCATTTCATAAAATCTATCCTTTAGCTCTCAGTACATTCTATGAACTAAACACAAACAATGTTTTCTACATCGTTATTTAGAGGAAGATGTCTATATGCATCCACCTGGGGGGAATGGCGAACGAGTTAAATATGGGTCTGGTGATACGGGTAACTAAAAATATGTTTATGGCTCATTTTGACCCGTTTTACAATGGGTCAAAAACAGGTTGGATTGAAACATGCTCAACACGCGGGTAAAAAAATCACTCAACTCGCTGGTCGAAAATGGGTAAACCAGCTGGTTTTAACCCTTTGGGTTTATATACTAACTCATATAGGTAAACTTGTGGGTTTATTGACTCATATGGGTTTATATACCAACCCATGTGGGTACCAGTGGATGTCAACACACGTATTGACCCATATGAATAAACCTCTGGGTTTGAGTAAACTTGCGGTAAACCCACACACCTAACCAGCCCAACCCATATTTTTCATTTATCCATTAGATTCGTTATCATTTGATACATTACCCATTTTATTCATATCCAACGAGGTTTAAAAACAAACAATCTTCTTGAACCATAAATTACGGGTGTATTTTGCCACCCCTAGACCCACCTGGTATCCTTGTACAACTCCTCAGCACACATGTTTGCTCAGAAGATCAGTTTATGATCTCAAACGGGCTAGCAGGCAATGTAATCAAGTTTTTTCCTTAACTCTATGCCAATATGGTTTTACAATGTCTCTTCATGATCTTGTGTGTTCATCCTAAACGATATTCATATATTTCTTGTCGTTTTAGTCTATACAAATGGTTTTTTTCTAATAGGAATTTCATAAATTGGTATTGATAATATAAACTATTTATGCGTCAAGGGTTTTTCATCAAGGATCTTGGCATGTCAAAATTCTTCCTTGGCATTGAGAATTTCATAAGATTTTCGGGGTTCTTGCTGCATCAACATAAGTACATTGTCTGTCACTAAACCTGCTTTTACTCCACTACCTTAAGACACTCAACTTTCACAGAAGAAGAGCCCTTTATAAATTGTACGATCCTAAAACCTATACAAGGTTTATTGAGCACATTCTTTATTTGAGTACAAGACTTGGTATCAGTCATGTTGTAAAAGTGTAACATCTCAGTCACTGTGCTCAGACTCTCACTAAGGCACAATTCAAGGAAGTGTTACACATCTTGAAAATACTAAAGGAGTTTGCCAGCTGCATCTCCAGTCATTTGGTTTCCACCAACTTCAACAGTTTTTCTGCTAACTTTACTTTTCCCAATTTAGCTAGTTGATGATGTATAGAGCTAAATTAAAATCATGTAAAGTGGTTTATCCTTGTTTTTGCTTGTCTCAATCAGCTATAAATACATAGTTATTCATATCATGGACTACCTTTAGTCCTCTATATTTGACTCACATTAAGATGGCACGAGAAGTTTTAGAAATTGAAATGAATTGTGGATGTTGCATTGGGAGTACAAAAAAATAAATTGAGTAGATGAAATTAATCTAATATGTGCCAAAATAAGGAAGGGACCAAAATAAAATAACCATTCCAAAATGGAAAGAGAGATATTATTAGAGGACCGGAGGTAGTAGTAAATTATTGAGTAAAATTCTTAGATTACCCCCAGTTCCTTGGAAAGTGCAAATATAACCCTCAGTTTTTCTAAAGAGCTAATATACACATGGTCGGCCAAAAGATATAAATTTATGCTCGAGTGCCCCCTGGTCGGCGTTGACTATTAACTTTCCGTCATTGACTGAAAATGAAATTACCAAAATAATCCCTTTTATCATTCGGTAAAATGGACATAGTACAAATTCTAGATTTAAATTTTTTGGAGGGGCATATTGGACTTTTCAACACTGTCCGGCAAAGACCACATTTGACCAATTTTTCAGGTGAGACTTTTAGTATAACCGCACTTTCAAAAAAACTCGGTGTTATATTTTCACATACCAAAAAACTGAGATTTATGTAAGCACTTCATTATAAATTATTTGTGTGATCATATTGTGAAAAACGTTTTTCCCTTTCAGTCGAATAAATATCATTTTTCCCTTAATAAATGGTTTTCCCTTTCAGTCGAATAAATATCATTTTTCCCTTAATAAATGGTTTTCTTTTCTTTTATGACTATGTCTCCATGCAAACCATCTATTTTTTTCTTTTCTAGGCCTTGAAAAATCCTGCTATTACGGCTCAAACACAAGTGGTACATAGTGATAGGCGGTATTAATAAAGTTACAGAAGAAATAGAAAAATTATAAGGAAAAAAATATTTTCTGATTGGTTTTGTAATATCCTATTTAATGTATAATTATACTTTGTAACTTTGTATACTCATAAATATGAATACACGCATCCCCAACAATGATGGATTTTACATTCTATCATGGTATCAGACATGTTTCTCTAAATCCTACCTTTTAATATTCCAAAATTTACGAAAGAAAAAAAATCAGCCGTCACATCCAGCAGCTGCTTGATCCACACCTCCGATCGTCAACTGCCAATCACAAGCCTGCATTGTGTGATTGGATTGATCGGCCCTTCTTGTCCAACTCTAGCCCTCGCCACCAATCCCTAGTCATTTTTCTCAACACTCCAGCAAGTTATTTCAACTTTTTTGCCTGATGCGTGAAGTCACGCACGAATATTCCTAGCGCACCTTATCCATTTATAGCTTGTGAGCCCACGCATAAAATCTTCACGCGCTACAGTGGGTTGGTTGGCCTTTTCATCTCGCAAGTCGAACAGTTTCTCGCAAGACACTCAATTTACCGTGGTTCACTCCTTTTCTCGCAGGTTCGCTGCTAAGTAGCACTTTGTTATCAACCAATCAGTGTCTCGTTAGCACACAGTCAGCATCACTTTTTTTCAAAAAAAACAAAAAATTGCGATGGATCTTTTTGTTCGACCACGTTATCAATGGTGTAATGTTCTAGTCCACGCTGCTTCTTGTTACTATAAACTGCATGGTGAATGGTTGCAATTGTAGTTTCAGTGGTGTGAAAAGTTTGGTCATACCACGCTGCTTATGCTTGTTAACCACATTCTTCTAAGCATCAGTGGATAGTCAATTCTGGTGCGACCAACCACATAGCTTCTCAGTCTGGTCTTAATCGCATGACCCCCTATACGAGTAAAAATCGTGTTATGTTGGAAATGGTTATGTCCTCAACATTATGCATGTTGGTCATTCTCGAGTCTCTGATTCTCTTATCTTTGTCAATTGTTTTACAAATTACTAAAAAATTGTTGCCTATTACCAAGTTGAGTCGGGATATAAATGATGTTATTTTCCTTAATGGTTCATCTTTCACTATTCGAACAAGTTTACTGGGAATGCTATTGGCAAAGGTCATTATGATGTAGGCTTATATGTTTTGGATTGTGAAGGTGCTACTTTATCCGGTTTCGTTGCATCGAGTACATCTAAATTATCTTTTGAATTTTTGTATAGTAGATTGGGTCATGTTCCTCACAACATCATTTATTCTTTGAGCAAGTCTGAATTTTTTTCTGTTACTAGTATGCTTCCAAAATTGCATTTTTGTTCCTCTTGTGAGATGGCAAAAGGGAAACATCTTTCCTTTACTGAAAATAATAGACGTTCATCAGATTTGCTTAATTTGATTCATTGTGAAACGTTGGGGGCCCGGACATGTCGTCTCTTGTGTTAGTTTCTCTTATTAGTTATATTTGTTAATGATCACTCTCATTTCACTAAGTTACACCCTTTACGACGCAAGTCTGATCTTGTCGAAGCATACCTTCATTTTGAGGCACTAGTTGAGAATCGGTATTATACCTCTATTAAGGCTTTTCAATGTTATGGCGGGACAGAGTTTGTAAATTCTCACATGCGTTCTCATTTTGCTTCAAATGGCATTCATCACCAACTTTCATGTCCCTATACACCATATCAAAATAGTGGAGCTGAGCGGAAGCATCATCACATCACTGAATTGGGGCTCTCTCTGCTTTTCCATTCTGGTTTGCATCTTTCTTTTTGGTGTGATGTATTCACTGCGGCAGCCTGCAGCCGTTCTCTGTTATTTTTTCACTACTTATGATTAGTTTAACTTTCATCCTTTTGGTTGTCGAATGTTTTCATATTCGCATCCTTATTCTCCTCATAAATTGGTGCCCTAGAGTTTTCCTTGTATCTTTTGGGGAAATAGTTCTCAGTACAAGGGTTATCGTTATCTTGAACTTATTACAAAGAAGGAATAAATTACTCTGCATGCTTGCTTTGATGATCTTTTTTTCTCAGCTTCTCACTATGGTTTTGCGACTGCCCCTGCTTCGCTTGATATTTCGTCCTTCGTGGAGCCTTTGTCAGTGTCTTTCGATATTTTTTGAGCCTTCTTCATCAGCCTCATCGTCCACATTCTTTGATGATTTTTACTTTTTGCATTTTCCAGGAGCTACGCCTACTTCATCAGAGCCAATTTGCATCTAATCGCCTATGGCCACCCCGTCAGCATCGCCCACAAGCTCGCACGCACCGTCATTTTTAGCACACACTTTGCCCTCTATAACGCATGCACTTCTTAATGCGCTAACCAACGTTCCTTATTCCGTCATTCTTCCTCACGGTTCTCTTAAGTTGTTATTCGATGCACCTCATCCTTTGTCATCCCCGGGTTTCGCAACTCCTTTATCGCGTTAGCTTGTTTCTCGACATCTGATGCTACTCACTTGTGAACTGGCTCACTTAGGTACAAGGACTTTTCTGATAATGATATATTTGGACTTTTGTGTGCTCTTTTTGTTTAGTCTAAGCTGCGAAGTTTGCACCGCTGCCAAGGATCCAGATTAGGTTGCTGCTAGGGATTTTGAAATGATTGCACTTTGCACTTAGCATACTTGAGAGTTAGTTTCTTACCCTCTGCATGTTAGCGTGGTTGGTTCAATGGGGGTGTTTTATTTAAAGCATAAAGCAGATAGCTTGCTTGATCGTCATTAATTAAGACTCGTTGAACGTGGTTTTTCACAACTTCCAAGCTTTAATTATGATATACCTTTAGTCATGTGGTGGAGGCATCTACAGTTCTTAAAGTTTTATCTTTAGTTGTTCTTCATCAATAGTCATTACATCAGTTGGATGTTAAAAATTACTTTTTTGAATGGTGTTCTTGATTCACCCATTTACACGGAGCATCATGTTGGTTACAAAGATCTTATGCGTCTCGAGTATGTTTGTAAGCTGCATAAGGCCATATATAGGTTGAAACAAGTTCCTAATGCTTGGCTTTAACTTGGTCGGGTAATATATGGCATGGATATCTTGACTTGTGCAGGCATGTCGGACGCCACACCCGTTGCCACACCTTTTATGGCTTTTTCATAGCTTCTCATCTCTCCAACAAACCGTTTGGTAATCCCACACTTTATCGATTCTTGGTTGGTGAACTTCAGTACTTGTCGATCACATGTCCCGACTTGTCTTATGCTTTCAATATGGTTAGTCAGTTTGTGCAAGCACCCACTAAAGATCATTTCCAGACTGTCCTAGGACTTTTGCATTATGTTTGTGGTACTCTTCATTATGGATTAGTCTTTCGAGCGAATATGTCTGCTCTTCCAATACTTGGCTATTCTGATAGCGATTGGGCTCGCTGTGTAGAGACTCATAGGTCCACATATGGTTACACCATATTCCTTGGCAATAATCTAGTTTCCTATAATGCTAAGAAGCAACTTATAGTGTCTTGTTCTAACTATGAATCATAATATCGGGATATGGCCAATAGTGCAAAGGAACTAGCCTAGTTGATGAATTTTCTCAGGGACTTACGTGCGTTTATTCATATTCCACTTTTGTTGTTGTGTGATAACAACAGTGCTCTCTTTCTTGTCTGAATCCAATTTCACATAAGAAAGTCAAGCACATTGATGTTAATTATCATTTTGTGTGTGTGATGGTGTCTTCTAGTAAGCTAAAGGTACCTCATGTTTCCTTTGACCTTCAGCTTGCTGATATTTTTACAAAGGGTATACCTCGTTCTTAGTCAGGTTTTTGCATTCCAACCTCTGCGTTGCTTGTAATCTCATGCTTCGATTGAAGGGCGTAATAGAGTTATAGAAGGAATAAAAGAAGAATAAGTAAAGAATCATTGTTTTGATTAGTTTTGTAATATCCTATTCCATATACAATTGTACTTTGTAACCATTTGGACTCACATATAAATATGAACGCACATCCCCATCAATGATGAGTTTTACATTCTATCCGGTAGCAGTATGAGTACATTTTTCTAGTCGGTGCAGTGGCAGGGAGTTGGGTGTTCAGAGCACCTAACACACCTAGCCAGTGAGTATATGGGGAAACCAATGATCAATGTGGACGAGTCTCCATGTCGAGTTTTTCAGAATCAGAAGTAACATTCTACTAACAAGAACCTTTCATGAGTTATTAGAAAACTATGTCGGAAGAATCTTTCATGAACAGAACACCGTTTTCCTCATCTTCGGAAAGGACTGCTAGAATTGACTAGAGGATTTTTAGGTGCAGACAGAACCTCGAGAGAGCAAATCACGAGCTGCTGATAAACCTATCACATTTCATACAATTCATATCTCTATTCTGTGGATATACAAATCTTGGCAGACAACCTTTGAAAGAGAACATAGTATGCTGGTGTTCCACGATAAATGTTTAGAAGCTGAATTGAATAAAAGCCATTTCCATTCATGTATGATGCGAAAGCGCTACCAGTAATCACCACAAGAACACACACCGTCCTTGAAATGATGAAACCTTCGAACATCTCTCAAGATTATATCCCTCCTTTCAATCTTCGAGATGAGTTTGCTTGGAATGTGACAATCATTGCAAACTCTGAGATTCTTACTAACCCAAATAGTAGTCCCGGGAGGGCTGTTGAGGAGACCAAAGGAGATAGCTAATCTCTCACTATCTCCACATAGCATATTCTCCTTTTCATCCTCACCAACATTGTGAAGCACGCAAGAAGTATCAGGGGCATAGCCCTCTTCTTTCATTTTATCAGACAATTTATCAAGAAAGCTATAAAGCTGCTCACTTTGAGAATGTCGTGAGTCTCCTGCAAAGAACCTGTGGACCTCATCACCAAATTCTATCCAGCTGCACCCAGGTTTTTTCTTACTCCTCTTTCTCACATGTTTTTTCAAATCTCAGTCGCTTTCTCCCACAGTCCTGCGGATGAATACAAGTCAGATAGCAAAACATGGTGGTTGGTAACATCTGGCTCAATTGAATGAGATTCTTGGCGGTTATTTCCCCAAGCTCCACGTTTTGGTGAACTCGACAAGCACCAAGCATGCTACTCCAAGCCCCGATCTTGTCGTAGTGCACAGGTATGGAATTTATGAGTTTATTTGCTCGCTCAAGCTGGCCAGATCGGCCAGCAAGTCAATCACACATGCATAGTGGTCAGCTGAAGGTTCAATTCCATGATCTTCTTTCATTTTGTGAAACAGCTGCAGTCCTTCATCAACCATCCCAGAATGACTGCACGCTGCGAAAATTGCGATAAAAGTAACTTCACTTGGCTTCATTTCCTCAGGTTTGGAGCCATCTGCTAACATATCATCAAGAAGTTCCAACGCTTCCTTTCCTTTCCCATGCATGCCATAAGCCATGATGATAACGTTCCAAGTGATCGGATTTCTGGTAGGCATGTGGTCAATAACCTTCTTTGCCAATTGTAAACAACCACATTTAGCATACATATCAACTAATGCACTTCCAACAGCTACATCTGAAGCAAGAGAATTTCTGATAGTATACGCTTGAATCTCTTTGCCCTTAGATAGTGTTGACAGCGCTGTGCAACCAAGAAAGGCAGCCAATATTGTTATAGAATTTGGTTTAAGAGGAATAATGTGATCATTCCCATACGTTCAAAAATCACCTTCTTTTTGTTGCATTCCATTTATCAGCAATGGTGCATTCTCATGGTATCCACAAACTACATTACCCGTGATCATGGTGTTCGAAGAGACGATGCCTCTACTCTCCATGCTGGAAAATATTTGTTCTGCAACAGTAATATTTCCAATCCTAGAATACAAGTTCATCAATGCATTCTACACATACCTGTCTTTAGCAAAGCCTTCATTATTAGAAAATGTTTCACAATGCATGCAAGCTGGAAAGACACTAGCTAATGTGGTCGGGCTTGGAAACAACCCTGAAACATCCAAGAAGTCTAAAAGGAGCACCAGTGCGCTCTCGTAAAAGCCATTCTATGCATACCCGGAAAACATAGCATTCCAAACACCGAGTCTCCTCTCTTTGGTACCGCTAAACACTATCCCACCACTTTTAACCTTTTTACAGTTACAATACATGTCAATCAGAGCACTTGCAACAAAAGAATTTTCCAACAAATTTTCATCCCTCAAGGCATAAGCATGAATTTCCTTCCCAATTTCAAGTAGCTCCAAATTTGCAATAGCAGGAAGGACACTCGATATGATCATGGAATCAGGCTTAAATCCCTCCATAATCAAAAGACTCAAATACTCTAGCGCCTCATAAAACCAACCATTTTATTGAAAAACAGATATCATAGTGTTCCAAGAACCAAATCGCGATCGGCAAAGGCCTCAAACACTGCTTTAGCATCACCAACTCTGTCCAATTTCGCATACATAGCCATCAAGGAGTTCCGAGTGAAAATCTTACAGTCCTCAACTAACAAACTATACACGTGAACTTGCTTATCGAGATTCAAACCATGACTCCCGCCTACATTAGTACAAGCCAGCGCGGCACTAACCAAAGTAAAAGAGTTAGGTCACATTCCCTGAGACCCCAACACCCTAAACACTTCCAGTGCCATCTCACACTCCTCCGCTTTACACAAAGAATTGATCACTGAGTTCCACGACACCTGACCTCGGTCAGGCATTCTTTCAAACACCTTGAGGACGTCTTGAACATCGCTACAACTTCCATAAAAATGCATCTGAGTGTTCTCCACCGTGACAGATGAGTAATCATACCCCAGCTTAACAACTGAGCAGTGCAGCAGCCTACCGATGCCCAAGTCACAGAGGCCCATCGCCGCCAACATAGTCGCGGTAAAAATGAACTTGTGTTACTGTTTTCTGAAAATCGTATGCTTTTATGCTTTAAATTAATTTTGTATTTAATTTTTAGCATGAACTGTAATGCATGATCAATTAATAAAATTATTCTTTTGATGCATGCTTGTGCTAATCTTATTTTCGAGAATTTAATTGTGATATTTCCAATATAAACTCCAACACTTGTCGGGAGCAATTCCGACGGTGTTCATCTGAATATATGTGGACATGGCCTCTTGGAAACAACTGGGGTCGATTAGGGACCGAAACTCTTCGATCCATGAGGCCACTTGTGAAATGGGTATTGGTTGGTTCGCGGTGGGGAGAAGAGTGTGTATTGTGGATTGCGATGGTTGAGTGCGGTGAGTTTTTCCATGAGGATAAGAAGCGATGGTGGGAAAAGGAAGAGCGGGAGTTGATGTCCAAATGGACATTGATGGGTAAGGTAGTTCTTGCGGAAAGTTCGGTTCTTTCTCTCTCTTCCCTCTTTAATACTCCCTCCATCCCACCATGGAGTACTACTCAGCAAAACCAACATCTTTCCTATAAAATTTGTCTCCTGCGAGACCGCCTTATGGCAAGAGGAGGAAGTAAATCATAAATCGTATAAATATAAGATATGGACCTAAAAGATTCAGGAGCTTAAAAGTAATAATTTCTTGCTAGGGGTATTCTTTAAAAGAATTTCTGAAATTCAGAGACTTATATGTAAATTTAGAGAAATAAAAATAGAAATCCTAAGATTTCATCTTCCCCGACAGGATCGCCACCGCTTGACGATTTCCTATCGCCAATGAGCTTAATTTCCCGGTGAATATAAATTCCCCTCCTTCGTTGGCGCCAATCCAATTTTCGTTGTTGAAAATCACAGTCCTTCTCCGGTGGCTTCATTATTACGTCGTCGTTGAAAATCATCACTAAAAACCCTATTGCCAATCGTTCTTTCGTCGCGGGAGGAACGTTGTCTCCACGTCGGAAGCATCGTTGCAGGAACAACGTCGTCTCCTTTTTGGAAGCTCCATCGTCGTGGAGATGATTCCGGGAAGGGTCGAAGGTCAGGGATTAATCAATGGTTTTCCGGCATAGTCAAGGTTCAATTTGCAAGGGTTTAGCAACGGCGTTATCATCAAGGTCAAATTGATGAGGGTTTAGCGTTAAGGTCCGATAAGCGAGCATTTCACGTCATTCTGACAACTGAGTCATTACTGGAAATTCGCCAGGAGTTCATTGGGGGAAGGAAGTAAAAATAGGGTTAAAATCAGGTTGAAATGTTGGGCTCAAATCAGGTCGAAAATGTTGGGCTGAAAACATATACTGGTATTTGTTGTTCGGCCTTAATACTATAACTCACATCTAATTAATGACACATCAAATTAAAAATAAATAGCATCGAATTAAAACTCGAAATCATCAAACTATATATTATATTAAAATAGACATCAAACTAAAATAGTTAGAAATCAAATACAAATACACTAAATTATAGTTAAACATCAAAATGAATTATAAATATATACATCAAATAAAAATAGCTAAATATCAAGTAAATACACTAAAATATATTAAATTAAAATAATCAAGTAACAAATAAAAACACTAAAAATTCACATCAAATCAAAATAATTAAACATCAAATGATAACACTAAAAGAACACACCAACATAAATATAGTTGAAACATCAAATGAAAATACTAAAATATACATAAAATTAAAAGGACTATATTACACATCAAATTAAAATAGATAAACATCAAACCAATACACAAAAAGCACATAAAAGGCTTGAATATACATAAAGTTTAAAACATCAAGTGTCATCTCAAAATGTGACACTAATATCAAAAAACAAAATATCAGTATTAAAATTTTAAAAACTATTTCGCACCATTGAAACACCAAATGATACACACCAAATGATAAAAACAAAAGAAACATCAATACTATTTTTTAAAAGGAGTTGTTGAAAAATCAATACATCAACCAAAATGAAAGTATAAATTATAAATTAAATTTAGGAAAAAGTGCAAAAATAACCTTATAAGATTGAGAAAGTGCAAAAATAACCTTGTAAAATTTGAAAGTGCAGAAGTAAACCTATAAGATTGTCAAAATGTTCAATTTTAACCCTGTGGCCGATTTTCAGCGTTGACCATGTAAATCCAGCATTGACTAATAATGAAAAGATAAAATACCCCCTAGATTTAAAACTACAATTGTAATGACAATTCGATCCCCCTACTAGTTCCTCTTCTTCTTCTCTTTCATCTTCTCCAAACACACCATGGCCACCACTTGCCACTGCCTCCGCCGCCGTGTCATCGTGCCTCTACCGTCGTGCTTTCGTGCCTCTGTTGTCGTGCCTCCATTGTCGTTTCACCATGCTTCCACTGTCGTGTCATCGTCGTCGTGCCGCTGAAAGTGCGTTCTTCTTCTTCAACTCTATCTTCAACACTAGCACGGCGGCGATGTTGATCGCCGTCGTACCGTCGTGCCGCCACCGCTGTCTAATGACTAGCCACTACAAACCATCCTCTCCCATCACCACCTCCCTCCGAAAACCCCACCTCCTCCAAAAACCCTAACTTCGAGTGCCGCCGAGTCTCCACTACCATCCCCTCCGTCTATCCACTGTCGAGCATACACTGAGCCTCCACTGAGCGCCACCTCCTATCCACCGCCACAACACACAGCTTAAATAGGGATTCCAAAAAAACTATTCACATCTATAGCTTATCCTCCTCCAATAGCCCTAGCTCATCCTCCATCGCCCAGAACTCCGCGCCAACCCTAGCTCCTTCTCCAGTCGCCACTGCTCAACCCGTCCCCAGTCCAGAAACCCTCCAATTCCTCCTTAGTCTCCGCAAGCTCTAGTTAGTTGGCTAGCAAGCAAGAGGAGGGAAGAAAGAAATGGGAATGGCCGACACGGGAGAGAAAAGAAAGAGGCCCAGATTTTTTTTTGTTAAAAACCAAGGGTATTAATGTTTTAGATTTTTTGTTTTTAATAAGTTTTAACCGAAGGGTAAAACAGGCATTTCAATGATTTTCAACAATTTCTTCCGTTGACATTTCAGTCAATGATTTCCAGGGTTAATTTTGCACTTTCAGATTTTACAAGGTCATTTCTGCACTTTCGTCTAAAACATAGGGTTAAAAACCCACCTTTCTATCAAATTTAAGATGATAAAACATCATAAACTAGCGTCAACGTGTATAAAGTGTCAAAAAATTAACATGCAAACACGAGATTTACAATATAAGATCAAAATTTTATTTTAAAACACATGATTTTAAAATTTTATTTTAAAACACATGATTTTAGTCGGGGGGAGCTTATGAAAAAACATCACAAGATTTGGTTGAAACATCAAGTACTGAAAATGAAACATCAAGTCTGGTGGGAAAAAACCACGCATTGCGCGAAAATGAGGAAAAATTTTGATCTGCGAATTTCTCCGACCGGGATTCATGACCCGCGAGATTCTTACGACTCGGAATCGTTAATTCTCCAATTACTTATGCCCAACACCCCCTAAAAAGTGGTATTTGTAACAAGATCCCTCCCCCTTCCCAAACTTTCTTAAATTATATTTGGAACATCATCTCTAATTAAACTTCATAATATTTTACATTAATCCTTAATGTCGTTGTGAAACGGTCTCGCACAAATCTTTATCTTAAAGAGTGATTTTTAAAATTTCACAATAATCCTCCTTAAATAATGATTGCTTTTTATTTAAAAAAAGTTTGGTTAACCAGCAACTATTGCAGGCTCTCCAGCTAGATTTAGTTGCAGATTCCAAGTTTGAAGCTTGTAGGCCGCAAGGAGATCAGCAGTAAATGTCCAGGCAAGAAAACGACAAATGCCTTTATTGATGTAAAGCCAAAAAGTGCCTTTATGATTAAAGAAGATTTCTTTCTTTCTTTCTTTTTTTCGTTTTTTGAAAAGGATTTCTTTATAATTGCCTGAGGCTTATAATAAACTTAGATTAATTGTTCCAGTTCCGCTGCTGCCAAGTGATAATTAGCAGAGACCTCCAATCAGATTATACTGCTGGGGAGAGAAACAAAAGACGGACTTTCGGATTTAAATGCGACGTAGTTTTACAATGAAAGGCCACCATCAGAAGGACACATTATCAACTAAACTGTTTGGCTTAGGAAACTTAACTGGACACTGTTTGGATATTGAAAAAACAATGAAGAAAAGTCCATCCATCCGCAACACACTACTTAATATAAATCTCAACTTTAAAATATACAAATTGTGTACAGCAGACGTATATAATGGGTTTCTTAAATTATTTTTCTACTTTCCAGTGGATGTAAGAAGAACCTTAAACAATTTGGCTAAAATGCAATCCAGGAAGAACATATGTAATAGTAATAGATGACTATTTCACCGTGATCTTTGAACTTCTGCTGCAATCAATTAGTAAACCTTCGACCCTAACGTATCATTTTTGCACATCAGACATGGAAGTCCAGTGGTTCTAATGTGTATCCTGTCTCTGTCGCAGCAGTAGTCCAAAAGATGCTCAATTCGATAGGCTCTCGAAGTCGTGTATACATTTGAAATGATTGCGCTTGCTATCACTATCACCAGACGTCCATGAAGTAGCACATCGTAATTACTTGAGTGATGGAGGAGTCACTTTGCAAACTTCAACGTTGAAGCCAGAGTCCATAAGAAAAAGCAACCATGCGCGCTGCTGTTCAGAAAGCCTGTCCCTCGGGCCTTTTACTTCTACAAGCTTTGCTTCACCCTTGTAATTGTCATGAAAGCGCCAAAGC
>JAULKM010121663.1:0-20886 GCA_032355605.1 Rubia tinctorum | reverse complement strand
GCTTATAAGTCGAGTTGAGTGTACCCTGCGGGCTAGACGCTGCAATTCGTGCAACACAAGTGGGTTGGGCGAAATCCACATTTGGTTAAAGATCCAATTTTCCGCAATCCAGAGTCTTCGCAAGGAGATTCATATCAACATATAGGTTTCCTTACCAGGGAGTAGCAATAGTGCACCAACATGAAATTAGACATGGTTGTGTGCCTACAAAGTGTGATAATCATGCAATTCAAAAGAATATAAAGAACAGGCCAACATAATAATCACAAAACACATTGACATATCACAAAATAAACATTAACACATGAATACAAATATAATCCCCAAGATAGATCCCTACTTCCTAATCATTAAACATTAGTATTTCATTAGATTCAACACCTTTGGGCGAAAAAATGTGAAAAGATGAAAAGAAAGGAATCTAGAGAAAAGTGAGTTTTTCTCTCTCTAGCCACTTGTTAATATCTAAAAAATTAGCAAAAAATTAAACCCTAGTAGAATAAGTTCCATATATATATTAGTAAGGAATTGGGCCTTAAAATAGGCCTAAAAGTGGCCAAAACCCTAGCAGCCGCCACAGACGCGGAGGGTGCCTCGTGACACGTGCCTATGCCATCCAAGGGGGCTCGTGCCGGTGTGGGACGTCGACCATGGCACAAGCCATGCTGATCGTGCTGGCATAGGGTGTCGGCTCTAGTATGATCCGTGCTAGTTCTTACTAGTGCGTCCCAAGTCATCCCACGTAGGCTATCAGCTGCTGGCCAGGTCTTCATTTTGCTCCTTGTGATCTACGCCATGAATCATTTAACTCACCCCGTTATCTGGAAACGTTTTTTGCTTAGTACCTCGGTGCCTCTTGCATTATTATTCACAAACTGTGGGCTGGTCTTGACATTTTTTACTTGAAACTGCGCGGTTCGTGTCTAACAAAATGTCCCGCTTCCATGGTTTGTTGATTTTTGGAGTGAAAAGGATGACCCCTCGTGCCAGATTTGGACATGACCCATGCCAAAGGATGTGGGCCGTGCCAAGGCCCTGTGACATAGGTCATGACATAGGCCATGACAAAATTTTCAAACACAATCCCAAATACAATTACCAAAAGGTTCCCCCACACCTAAAAACAACAAAAAACTAAAATGTTCAGCATCCAAAGGGGGGAAATACCAAAAACAAGGAAAAACACAGTCATCACAACGATCATCCCAACAAACAGTAACCATAAACTGAGTCACAAGAAAAGGAGATGCTACCATAGAGGTGTTCCAACTCCTCTCCCCACACTTAGTTAATGCATTGTCCCCAATGCACATAACCAAGGGAAAAGTTGGAAACACCGAGAAATGCTCAATGTCACCTTCGGAATCTGGCCATGTGCCCCTGCTCACTCGGATTTGGATGGTAGTAGCTTTCCCCAATTCCATATGTACGCAACCTGTCACTGATTTCCCTGATGTCATCCCGCAAGTGTCCCATATCCTCCCTCAAGTGAAGCAGCTGACCGCCAACCTTGTTAAATCTATCTGATGTGTCCTAATCATGATGATCTAGCTATGCACTGAGAATGTGAACATCGTTCCTGACCCCAAAGATGGAGTTCCCCAAGGATTGCGCCCAATATGGTTCATGCGGATGATGGGTCCACATAGGATATGAATAAGCCGACTGAAAGCCCCAGAACTCATGCTCTCAGAAGGGGCTATACTGTGAGTGATTCCAAGGGTGACTCTCATACTGAGAATGGCATGATACACTGTGCCTGGAGGGCTCATGGCTCAAACCAGGTGGGGACCCACGACGACACTGTGCAAAATTGTCATAATGGAAAGAGATGCTATGCATATGGGAGCTTCTAGCACCATGCCCTGCAAAATATATGGATCCTCATGAATACTAAATGGCCCTTGATGAGTTGGTGGTCCTCCAAATACCTGTCTGAAAGTAGGCGGTGGCGCTATAGGATGCTCGAAAGGCAGCACTTGCATCATCAATGGTAATGTTAGCTATTGTGGAACAACCTGCTGCTCAATGGGCATAAACTATGAGGGATACACCGAAACCTACTCATGATCATCCTCTTCCTCCTCCTTTGAGCCTTCCTTCTCTCCCGGGTAGTGACCCCCCAAAACTATCTCTGAACCTGCACCTGGCTTGATGATAAGGTGTTTTCGTTTGAATTTCTTTTTCATAGCAGTCCTCGAACACTAGGGAAACCTCATGAATTTCTTTCCCTAGTACATGCAAATATAGTACCATACTCCATCAATATAAGATTCGCCTCATCCGTGATAGGTAGAGTGAGTGTAAAGGGTGTTTGTAGGCCCACCATATCTCCTCATCAACTTGAAGGTCGTAATACTGAACCAAAACCAAAACCATAGACCCAATAGCTATTTTCCTAGTGCGGGACGGTGTCGTGGAAAGCTCAATGAAATGTGTGACAAAACCTTCCAGAAGGTTGGGACAAGCTCTACCTGTTCAAATGGACCAAAGTATCCTTCAATCTCTCTAGGTGGCAATGGTGGTTTCCCCATGAAAAATGACTACCATAGTCAATAACCTAGCTATGTATCTCAGTGCCGAATGAACTATGTCACTATTCTTGCTTTCTTTCCCCCTCATCTGGCGGGTGATGGTAACCCTGAACGCATACAAATCATACCCTTCATCCAACTTATTATAACCCTTCACGTCGCTCTTTAGCTTCCATTTGAAGATTTCCACTAGCTGAGCATTAGTCATGCCCCACCGAACATCTCCCAAATGGAATCTAATAGATCTCCCCATCTGCCTTTTGTTTTTCTTGGCAATGATAGATAAAAAATCTAAGGTGTACCTAGTGTACGTAGGGGTTGACACAGTAGTAAAATCCTTCATACCAATCCTGCATAGTATGAACCTAACAGGTTTTTAGAGTTTGACACTTTTGAGAGTCTCTTCGTCCACAAACTTTGTCTCTTGAATATGGCGCTCTACTAGGTTTTCCCCACCTTTCCTTCTAATCCTAAAAGAGGGAAGTCAACCCCATAAATGGTACACTAGATTCTCCCCTATGTTTACGAGCCATGATAATTGCACAAAAAGTATAGCACAAGTACTGGCAAATTCTAGAAAAAAATTCTAAGCACAAACACCATAAATAGCCACGAGCACAGAATAATATCAACCACAATATTCACCAAAATTTTCGAGCATGCAAATCCCACACCACAAGAATTTCAAAACTTCCAATTCTTCGAAAGAATAAAATTTTGGCGAAGTACCTCCAGTACCGAATGTGGTGAGATCTTTGCTCGAGGAATGTGCATAATCCCTCCTAGAATGGGTTATAGAAACTCTAACACCAAAAATGGACAAAAAATGAGTTCTTTGGAAGGAGAACTCAATTCCGGCCGAGATACTCTTTGAATTTTATGGGCAAGTTTGTGAGGTTTCTGAGGTTAAAGTTTAATGGGTTGGATAGAACTCGAAAAAACAAACATTTTGATACCTGGGGGGTGAGTCGGATGAAAATTAGGGGAGATATGGCTAAGATAGTAGGAGAGATTGACTATGGGAACTTAGGAGAGGAATAAGAGAGCATGGATGGTGTGGGAAGGTTTGGAATGAGGGAGAGGTTATATAGGTGGGTAAGCTAGGTTTAACTGGGTAGAGAGGGAGGCAATACAAATCCCTAACATGTGACAATGCTAAGTAAATGGGGGGTATGTGCTGAAAAGGAGGTGGAACAAGCCAGCCTCGTGTCGCGCCAATTGGCTTGTGTCAGGTCATACTGGCCACGTGCCAGCACATACGTGGCACGCACATGGTGCCCTCGTGGAAGCTCCATCAGCCTCGTGCAAATGGGCTCTGGCATGGCTTGTATTGCATGGCATGGCATGTGCCAAGCCCTAGCACAAGGCACACCAACATTTTTCTTCCAAAAATCTTTTTCTTCCATACCAGCACCCAAAAACACCAAAACCAAGAGCAGAACTGTTCCAAATAAAATAGATGACTGAATTTTTTCCAAATAAACACCACAAAAGATTAACACACTGCCAAAATTCCAAAAGAAAATATTTTTAAAGTGAAACTAGAAAATAAAGCACCGTATTTTTATTGTCGTCCTCACTACTTATTATTTCATGCCTTTTTGTAAAACTAATAAGAACAGTTTGATGGGTCACCGGAATCAACACCAGCAACAACAATGTCTTTATGGATGGGTTTCCACATTACCTTAGGCTTACCCTTAATCTTTTGCAATACATGCTAAACATGCCCATCTTTGTCAATTATAGATAAATTCTTATTGATTTTGGGAGTCATAAGGGGTTTAGGAGTAGTTAATTCCTTAACCCACTTCTTTTTCCGCTCAATTTAGTGTGCAATATCGGAGGCAAAACATCTTTAAACACACCATAAGAGACATGTTCATCAACAAGTGTATCATTGCACGGTTCGTTCATACAATATAGAGCATGCAAGGTTTCAATGCCAGGTAACACCTCCTCATATTTAAGAATCTCTTTAAGAAATTTGACATTTTCAATAACACAAGAGATTCATCATGTTGAGCATGTTCCTCACGCCAAGTTATACATTTAAAACAAGAGAGGGATAAGGTGAATCGTGCTTAGACTTGTAAATATCAAAACCAACTCTATCTATGTCATCTTCTAAGGTTATTGTTCCCAAATAAACACCGATCTTAGTCCTTGATATTTTAAGAAAAGGTCTCCCCAATAAAATTGAGGGTGCACCACTATCGTGAGCTACATCAAGGAAATAGAAGTCCGCCGGAGACACCAAATTTCCCAATCAGACCATCACATCCTTCACTACTCCACGAGGACTAGCATGGGAGTGATTGTCCATTTGGACGATTACCCTAGTATCCTTAAATTTACCTATTTCTAGGTTCTCATAAATGAACGAAAGTATGACATTAATAGAAACTCTAATATCAATCATAGCATTTTCACCAATTTACCACCTAAAGAAATAAGAGTTGAAAACATGTCGGGGTCATTACATTTTGTAGGAAATTTTCAATGGTTAAGAGTGGCAACTCCCCTTATTTTCACTTTACCGAATTTTTAAGGGCCTTATTCCTCTTTCTTGTACATGTGACTTTAAAATTTTTGCTTATGAGGGAACATGTTTAATCAAGTCTAAGATCGGGACACTAACCTCCACCTTTTCAAAGATTTTTCGGATATGATCATCATTGGTTGTCATCTTCGGCCTTCCCCTAAGTACATTAGGGAAAGGCTGTGGGAGATTGACCCTTGATTTGGGTGTTGGAAGCTCCTTGATGGTTTCCTCCACAACCAATTATTGCTCCTCCAAGTTGGTTTTGTTGTTTTTCACAATCAAGTCATCCTCTTAAAAAATTTCCTTCTCGGGCTCGTGCACATCCTTACCGCTTCTCAACTTAAAAGCACTTACATTCCTTAGATTAACCTCCGGTTGGGAAGGATGTTTGCTGGATTCTTTGGCTTTAGTTCATCTTACCGAGGTGGCAAGTTGTTCGACTTGAATCTCAAGATTCTTTATGCTAAAAAATGACCAAATCCCAAGATCTTAAATCTCTCGCCTTGTATGCTCTGCAAAGATGTTGTGTTTTTGGCATATTGAGAGATTGCTTCAAGGATTTCCTCTCAGTCTGAATTGTAAAGAGAGGTGTTGTTGTTTGAAGGCCCTTCTCCCCTTGGATAGGGTTGAGATAAAGCTTGTCGGCATCGGTTGTACACTTGCATTTGGTTCTTCTCACATCAACAAAAGTTGGGGTGATCGCGGTACCTTGGGTTGAAGGTGTTTGCATAGGGATCTTGCCTTTCTCCTCCTTGGTTCCCATGAAACCCTTGTTGTTTCTCCCTAACAAACTGTGGCCTATTTGCATCATTTTTGAAATCCAACGCCTTAACTTCCTCAAAGTCCTCCACCACTTGCGGGCACGCATCCGTGTGATGATTAATATTACAAAAACCGCACACTTTTATTGTTGGACTCCCCTTTTCGTGAATTCTTTCATCATGGAGGCAAGAGATTGAACTTTCTCCTCCAACTTAGCGGATTGAGATGGTTCATCCATGGGCTTCACCCGAGACCTTGTACCAAATTGCTTTGTTTTGTTTGCCATCTCCTTGAAGAGTGTCATTGCTTACCTTGGGATCTTGTTAGTGATCAAACTGTTGCAAGAGGCATTCACCATACGCATGTCATCATTGCACAGTCCTTCGAAGAAATAGTAAACCAAGTATCCCTTCTTGAATGGATGCTACGGACAACTAGCCAACAATCTTTTGAATCTTTCCCAATATGAGTAGAGTGACTCATTAGCAAACTGAGAGATGTTGGAAATTTATTTCTTCAACCCCGCAGACTTTCAAGCTCAAGAGTATTTCCTGAGAAATCTAAGCTTCATATCCATCCATAATGTGATACAACCAGGCGATAGATAGTATAACTAATCCTTGGTCGAATCCTGAAATGAGATGGGAAACACCCTTAGATTGTAGTTTTCCTCCAAAACACTCGTCGGCTTCATGTTTGTACAAACTAGGTAGAACTCCAAAAGATGTATGTTTGGATATTCTCCGGCCATCCCATGGAAAGTCGGAAAGCAATGGATCATGCCGCTCTTGAGTTCACATGCCACATTGGTTGGAAAAGGTGAGAAAATGATGTAAAGTGGTTGATTCTCCAAGTTTGAAGTCATCAACTCTCTCAAAGTGCGGTTGTCCTCTGCCATTTCTTATTTCTCTACGGCTACAGGTAGTGGTTCTTGTGGAACTTCCTCCCTAAGTCTCCTCTTCCTTCCTCTGTTACTACCTGTGTAATTTGTTAAACTATGTACAACTCCAAAGTTCATGGCACAGATAGGTACCATACACCAAGAATAAAACAATGGCCAACTTAAATCAACACTACCAAAAGGGTTAGAAGTAACTAGAAGCAACTAAGAAAGCTCAACAACAAAAACCAATGATAAACAAAAACCGAAACAAAAACAACACTACTTACTCAACGAACACGTTATGTAAGTTAACTACTAGACCGTTAAACTAACACCCCCGAAAGAAACACCAAAATTTGACCCCCTCTCCTGAGTGTTGTTAAATAAGAGAGGGGGATGGTTAGGGGTCAAAGATAAGAACTTGTATGTTGCTCTCGTTCCTAATACTATACTACCAAGAATGATAGGTAGTGGCAAGTACCGGGGTCGTCCAAAAAGATGTTAGGTTACTAAAACCAAATGTGGTCGGGTCATAAATCCAACCACGTGTTAGGAATAAACACTTTCGTGAAAACACTCATTTAGTTGGGGGGTTTAACTGTCAACTACAAGCATGCAATCAATGAAATAAACAATATACACTAAGAATCGGGGAATATTTGCTTAACAAGGTCAATGTTATTTAGATTATCGATTTCATCAAATGCAAGAATTAAACCCTATTCAAATGTTTGCGTCACATGGTGCGGATTATGGTGAAAACATCCCTATCAGTTAGATAGAGTTGCGCGTATAAAATCTCCCATGAGCCTCACCTCTGTAACTAGGAGAGTGCAACAATGGCTATGATTCATTGCGCAAGTCTGATTCTCCTATGTGCAATTAAGTCTCAGGTGGAACACCACGAATGAACTACACCTAGGCCTACAAAGACAAAGGAAGTAGCTGTATTATTAATGGCTCTAAGTTCAACCAGATAATCCTAGTTTTCTACCTTCTCTATCTCTACCCACAACCCTTAGGACCTCTTTGGTCGGCTAAGTAGATGTATGGTCGATCGTGACAATTAACAACTGTAACATTGGCGTACATGTCAAGTTTCGGGCTATCTTCACCCCAAGCACATCTAGGTTTCCTTAACTAGGGAGTAACATTAGTGCACCAACATGAAAATAGACTCAGTTGTGTGCTAGCAAAGGGTGACAATCATGACATTCACAAGATCTAGAAATATGTAGATCGAGAAATCTCACAAAATAAACATTAACACATGAATACAAATATAATCTCCAAGTTAGATTTCTACTCCCTAATCATTGAACCTGAGTATTTTATTGGATTCAACACCTTTAGGCAAAAGAAAAGTGAAAAGATGAAAAGAAAAGAACCTAGAGACAAGTGAGAGTTTTTTCGCTCTCTAGCCACCTACTAAGATCTAAAAAATTAGCATCAACTTAAACCCTAGTAGACAAAGGTCCACATATATAGTAGCAGGGAACTGGGCCTAAAAACAGGCCAAAAAGTGCCCAAAACCCTAGCAGCTGCCACTGGCGCGGGGTGTGCCTCGGGACATGGCTCGTGCCAGCGTGGGACGCCATCCATGCCACGGGTTATTCCAATTGTGCTTCTGAAAGGCGTTGGCTCTAGTACGGGCCATGCTGGTTCGTGTTGGCCCATCCCGTGTCATCCGGGGAGGGCCGCAGGCCGGGTCTTTGTTTTGGTGCTTATGATTTGTTTCATCCATCGTTTGGCGACCCTGTTGGCTGGAAAAATGTTTTTATCGGTACCTCGGTGTGCCCCATATCATTCTTCACACCATGTGGGCTGGTCTTGGCATTTGTGCCTTGAAATGGGGCGGGCCGTGTAAAACAGAACATCCCACTCTCAAACTTAGCCTATTTTTTGATTGAAAACGATGACCTCTCGTGCCGGATTTTGACATGTCCTATGCCAAGGCCACCTAAAATGGGCCACGAGGTTTGGTATAGACCATGCTTGCCTTTGGCTCGTGATGGGTTTGTGCGCTCTGTGCCTGTCGTGGCTGGTTCGCTTGATTAACTTCTTTGCTCCACTACGAGTGAACCATTGGTCCGATTTGGGAGTTCTTATAGTCTATTTTATATAGCGCTTGAGAAGAAGAATTAAATGATGATGCCCTAAAGTGCTGATTATTCTAGGATTTTATCCCAGAACTCTGTCCAACCTCGAACAATGATCCCTCTATTTCTCCTTTAGCCTTCTTCAACTTTGAATCCACCTTTCTTTGTCCCAATTCCATCTAATACAATGATTTGGATTCTGTGGCCTTCAATCTACTACCATCCTTGCAATATCCATCAATATCGTCTATTATTCTTGCGAATGACCTTCATTCATCTACTACCACCCTCGCAGATGGCCTTCAACAAAAGAAAATGAAAAAGCACTCAGGAGCAACCTACTAATGAGATAAAAGAGGAAGATCAAGGTGCCCGTGAATACAAAGTTTCCATTAGTCTCAATTAAGTATACAAAATGCAGGATTTAGACAAGAAAACCAATAATTTCCGTCTAAACCTTTTGTCGTGCAAACCTAACTAAAACTAGCAATCAATCAAACAAAATATGATAATAAATGTGTTAAATGCATCGGCTAACGCATGCATAATGGTGAACATCAAGTACACTACACAACCTTTACCTCCGCCCACCATAATTCTTAAACACACTACTACACGAAAGGTAGCTTACCTTCCACTCTACACACGGGATTTAACAGACCTTCTGCTAGCTGGAAATTCAACGAAAATAGAAATCTTTACTAAATTAGGTCCACTGATAAAAAAAAATCTCAAATGACTGTTAAACATACTATTGTAGTCAGCACTTGTACCGCTAATTTTAAAATTCAAATTTTTCCCAATCTTCCAGGCCACTTGCAACCATCACCCAAAGTTATAGGAATATAACCTCCAAGAACACCCTTCCAGACTTCTTCACCCACAAATCTATTTTTCACTTAGCAACCAACTTATTATTAAAATGAAAAGCAATAATATGCTCATCTTTTGATCCTCGCTCATATATTCACTTTACTTAATTTGATAAAAAAAAGTTAACCATATCCACTCACCACAAGTTCCTCGCTGGGGGGTTATGGTATATACCTCCCCCACTAAGCGAAATCCAGCACTAGAACTAACACCTCACATGAACAAAGTGATTTGACGAACGAGCACAACATATCCCATGAGGCAAAAGAAGAACCGCTGATCACAACATCCTCTACTAGAATAGAATCTAGTAAAGTGGAGCACATCACACCTAACACAATCACACGATGAAGAGTCAGTCAAGGTAGTGATTTCTAAACAAGCAGTGGAATAAAAGAGAACAACCCTAACTTGGGCGTCAGGGCTTCCTCTTGAGGAACCCCATCGAGACATCTTTTGTAAGTGCTCAGAGAAGTTGGGTACGTACTACTGATCCCAGGAACTATGTTAATCCGAAAAGGCCCCTCGCATCATTAGTGTTCATATATTTAATATCAAGTAATGGATGAACATTGATTGGTTAAAGTCAAACATTAGTTATTAGTGATAATACATATCACGAGACCATTTGATAATATCTTTTTATTATTACTTATACTTAAAATTGTAAAAGAATGTAGGTTATAAGTTATGAAATTGAATAATTTAACAATTAGGGGGTTCGAATCAACATTCGTGGTTTTACACCCCAATTTTTATATGTTGTAAAATTATTTGGTTGTTTAGGTAATTCATTATGTAATCGGGTTAAGCATTGAAGTTTCGATGCAATGTGGAGATCAAGTCATCGGGAAAAGGCCACTCAAAAGAGTGGTAGAAGAAATAAGGAAACTTCCTGAGTTGTAGAATATGGTTTGAAGTACGAATGAAAAGAAGAAGAACATAAAGTATAAAGTAGAAGATTGAAGAGCTTCAGTCGCGGTTCGTACATAATTGCATGGTCTACGACCATCGAACTTAAAAACAAGTCCTAGGTCATGGTCTGTAATGCTCAAAATATCCACAAGGATTAGGAGACAAGTTTCCAGGTTGCGAATAGCGCAATAGTTCACGGTCTGCGATGGCTTCATTTACTAGGATTTGACTTCAGCTATAAGAATTTATTTCTCTTCCCTCTTATAAAAACTTTTTTTACCCATTGGATAAAGAGTTAAAATTTTTATTAAAACCTTAGTCTCTAAATAGAGTGTTCTTTATTTATTGATTTTAACTAGTGCTTAAAGACATTTGTTAAGCATGTTTAGCTAATGCTTGTGAGATTAGGAGTTTCTACCAATTTCCATTGAATATTAGGAATACTTGGGTTTAATAATGCTTATGATTATTGCATGATGAAAGTTAGAATGACAACTAATTGTGATTATGCTATAATTTTTTTCTAGGCTCAGGACAGAATCCAGAAATGTTTTTTTTGTCGTTTTGATCATTGATTGATGTTATGATTATGTTTAGGAGTGATACCAAGATTGATTGTTGATTAACTGATTCTATTAGGCTTGATGGTAGAATTAAATTAGTCTTTATTGTCAGTGTGAGGTTGCTTCTACGAGCGACAACTATTTCATGATAATTTTAAGGATTGAATTGCATCTAGGTTAAAAAATATAATGGTTAAACATAGGGTTAAAAGGGAATAATTAAGACACTAATGTTCTAGAAGCCATACGTTTAATATAGAATATCTGTTCATGTTAGGTCCTAGTGTTTAGTGATATCCCCAAAATTAATCTATGATGGGTTTACAGTTAAACTAACCTCGGGGGAAAGGGTTAGTTGTGTGGTGGGTCTACACTCTACACTCATGCTAGCTATACCGGAGGGAGGTGAGAGATGATGAGGGGTATAGGCCTTGGAAATTCAATTATTCCGCAAGGTGTGATCAAGGTATACGGTTTAACCTAATTCTAAGATTTGAACATGAGTTGAGGATCAATAAATTGGCTAAACATGTGAAACGAATGCCCCAAATTCTCATTATTATCATCTCTTATATCATTTTAAATCTTTGTGTGCTATTAGTTCTAGTTTATTACTTAGATAGCTGATAGATAATATTTTCAAACAAAACTCAACTCGTGTGTTTTATACTACTTAGACTTTCAACTTAAACCCATCTTCTCTGTGGATGACCCCAACTTGCTACTTACTACTTTTTAGTAGTTAGCAGTATTAAAGAATATAAATATTATCTTATATTTACATGTTAGTTAGCGACTGCTAATGTGCACATCAAATTTTTGCGCCGCTATCGAGGATTAGGCCTAGTTAGTTGAATAGTTAGTGTAGTTTTGTTGTTTTTGAGATTTTTTTGTTTGAGATAGTTTGTGCTTGGTTGTGTTCTTGGATCTTGTTGTTGGTGTTTGTTGATTGTTGTTTATTGATATATTGCAGTGCTTTTATTCTTAGTTTATGGTACGTACTAGTACCAATAACCGAGAACCCGTACACTATGATCTCGATCTTGTAGGTACACTCTGAAGAGCAAGAAGAAATCCCCTTCCCAACCCTAAGTTCTTCAACCAAAAACCTAAGAAGTTGAACCACCGATCGCTGAAGAAAACCGAACGTGTAGGGAATTCATAGCTCCCAACTTGGAGAGTCAACTATTGTGTATAATATTTCCCCCTCTTCCGTTAAACGTCATGTGTGAGCTTAATTCAAGGATGATTCACTATCTTCCGACCTTCCATGGCCTAAGGTGGGAGGATCTTAACAAACAAATATCATAATTCCATCTAGTGTGCACAGATATAAATTTGAACGTTGTTTTAGATGAGTATAATAATATACATGTATTCCCCTTTTCTTTGAATGAATTGGCTAAAGATTAGTTTTATCTTCCCCCTGGGTGTATAACCACATGGATGGATATGAATAGAATGTTTTTGGAGAAGTTTTTTTCGGCATCCAAATCGATGGGACTTGAGTAAAAAATTAGTAACATCTCCCAACGCCCGGATGAAACTTTGTATGAGTATTGGAAGAAATGTAAGCATTTCATAGTGAGTTTTCCCTACCACCTGCACAAGAATGGAGACCCAGTCTACTACTTCTTCATCGGATTGTTCAATGAATACATGAGAATGGTAAATGCTGCATGGAACGGGTCAATTGCCAATAAGAGCCCAAAGGAAGAAATGGAATTGTTTGAAGACATGGATAATTTTAGGCAATTTGGTACAAGGTCGAGGGGTGAAAGTGCAAGAAGATCGTATTCCAAGTTCTTATAATGAAGGAGTTCATCAATGTAAGGATGCATCAAGTCAAAACGTGAGGAAATTTTTCCTCAGACCACCAGATCGATGCTTGCCCACAACTTCAAGAGGAGTACCATGAAGAGGAGAAATTCATAACTTTCCAAGGAGGTCAAGGTCTAATATGTCAAAGAAACAAAGGGTTTAGTGGTGGATAACAAGGCTAAGGGCAAGGGAAAAATATTTCAAAGAGGCCAAGGGTATGAGGATAAATACCCTTATATCAAGACCTATGATCCTGGGTGGAGAGATCATCTGAAATTTAGGTGAGTAACGATCATGATGATCGCCACAATTATAAAGGTTGTTAAGGCTACAACCAAGGACTTTAAAAACCATAACCAATGGATGAAGGCACCATAAATTCGCAAGGAGGATTCCTCAAGTTGAATTATGATGAGATTAGGAGCATTGTCAAATATTATAAAGAGCAATAAATTGTTCGCAGCTAAGAGAGATCTTGAAGATTTGGGGAAAATAGCCTTTGATAGCATTAGAAAAACTTGGAGATTCATGTGGACCAACTAGCCTTGTCACAGAGCCATTTAGAAGCAAGGGACTTGGTTAAACTTCCATCGCAAGAGGAAGTTAGCCAGAGAAAAAATGCGAGCGTAATCACCTTAAGGAGGGAAAAGCATGTGATTGAAACAAAAGAGAAGCTTGGAGATGAAAACGAGCTTGAAAAGGATTCTAAGAGGAAGGATGAGGAAGAGCTTGTTGTTAAAAGAGGGGTTAGGCATGAGGTACATGTTTTTGACCATAGGGTACACCTAAAGAACCTCCACAAACACTAGCAAAACCAAAGAAGGTTTTTAATAATATTCATGTGTTTAATCTATGGAGAGACTAATATTAGGGTAAGGTTTAGTTGTATGGTGGATCTATGCACATGCTAACTATACCAGAGGGAGGTGAGAGCCGATGAAAGTCGTACACCTCGAAAATTCAATCTCTCCACAACCTGTGATTAAGTAAATAAAGTGTAACATAATTATAGGATTTGAACATGAATCAGGGATCAATAAATTGGCTAAATATGTGAAACAAATTCCCTGAGTATCATTCTTATAATCTTTTATATCTTTGTTAATATTTGTATGCTATTAGTTTTAGTAGTTAGCAGTGTAAGGGTATATAAATTTTATCTTTTATTTGCATGTTAGTTGGCGATAGATAATGTGGGCATCAATATTGAATGACAACTAGGTTTTACCGTTGATTAGTTAAACTCTTATTTTAATTATTAGTTTTCATATATAGAATAACAACTAAGGGTTAACAGTTGATTAGTTGAACCAACTTAGTTATTAGTTTTAGTTTATAGAACAAAAAATAGGTTTGAGTGTCGATAGTTAAAGTAAAACCTTAGTTATCAGTGGTTATGTATAGAGCGTCAATTAATTGTTGTCCTTTGATTAGTTAAAGTAAACTTAGTGCATAAAACGTCAAGTAAGGATTGTCCACTTATTAGTAACAGTCAAACTGTAGTTAATAGTATTCACAGAACGATAACTAAGGCTTGACGGAGAATTAGTTACAGTCAACTTAGCTTTAAAATTCCAAAGCATCGTTCTTTTTGGATTCACATAAAGGTCTAAAATACCTTTAAGGCAGCTTACATATACCAGTTGCGACTATAGCAGAGAATTAGAGTTGTACAGTTATGGTAATGGATGTCTCAAAATCATTAAAGCAATTATTGGTTGACCATGGATGAACACAGTCAAGGCAATTTAGCCATCGTACCATAGGTAATGAAATTTCCATACTAAGATTAGTAGCCACTATTATAGGAAACAAACAGCCAACTAAATGTTTAATCATAGAAATGAAATCCACTGCAAAGAAAAACTTCCCACAAATGGTGTGATATGCTATAATTCATATAGCATAACTGAGATTTATGTCCCGCAATCCATTTTTTTGCTAATAAGTGAAGAAATCAAGGGATTTTACGGAATTATGAAGAACTCAGCTGTAGGTGAAAATCGGAAGACATACTCTAATCCTAGAGTAAATAACTGAAGTCAAAAGAAGAGAAGATCGGATAGCAATGTAGGGATGCCAGTGATCCACGACCAAGTTGTGGTTCCGGCTAACTCACGACCAGTGTCTGACATGTCAAAGAACATGAAGTGACCATAGTCTTCAACGTCGGTTTAATTCTGCAACAAACGTCTAACGATACCTCACCGATGGGTTTCCAATGTCGGTTTAGTTGAATAATAAACCAGAGCGTAACCGAGTCATATACCCGACATCGGTAATATGTGTCCATATCTAATACTTATACAACAAAGTCGATGTCGCTCATCATTAGTAAAGGCGATGCTGGTCAGACGTCGATCACGTGTTTGTTTAACCGATAGGAAAGCAACACATGTCCAAGGTCGGTATGCATGTGAAAATTTGTGGAAAAAAACAATCTCTCCGCACAAATTCACTTTGATCTTTTGAGGTATTCAACCGATTCTCACAAACCTATGCATACGAGTATTAATATTAAAGCAACAAAAAAATATATCGAACTTCAAATGTAGAAAATTGAATGGTCAGCAACCTTAAAAATGTTAGCTTTAAGAATAATTTATAATGTAGCAAATAAACATATTTTTTAAATCATTCATTAATCCGTTAATCAAGCACGTGGGGGAGGAGGAGTAGGTGATGAGGTGCATCTTATCTGAATGGCTTTGAACATGATATTCCACTCAGTGGCCTCTAGAAGCTCGAAGAAGGCAACGTCTCCAATATTGAAGACATTGTCTTCAATGAATTTCATACATCCCTTTGGGTTCAATCAGTGGCGGAACCAGAGGTATATCGGAGGAGGGGCGGAGGAGGGGCGACCACTGTTCATCCGAGAAGAATCACCGGAGTTGGGGGGGGGCCGCACCGGCTCGCTGCCACCCCCCCCCCCCCCCCCCCCCCCCCCCCCCCCCCCCCCCCCCCCCCCCCAGTTCCGCCACTGGGTTCAATTCCTTGCATACTATGTCGCCAGAGTAGGTTACCTCCCAACTATTTTCTCTACACTAAATAGTGTTTTGAACCTTCAGCTCCCATATAATTGGTTGAATCTATGCGGGAATAACCTGAAAATTAACCAAACCGAAACTGTGATCAGTATTTTGCATGTTTCAAATATGAAATATTGTGTCTGAATGAGTGGAAAGGATAGAGTACAAAATATTTACCAATTTTATAATTGCTCGAAAGTGTTGCAAGTACAGTATCACCGAGAAATGATATTCTGTGAGATCAATTATGTAGTGCTTGAGACCAAGAGCTTCTCTGCGGCCTTCGGCATTTTTGGATTAGTAAGTAATGCTACCTGAATCAACATTAACCTCCTTGGATTCATAATAGAACTTAGGTTAGTGAAACTAATTCGAACAAATCAATGTTTGAGGATTACATATATTTGATTAAGTTGTGTACCTAAACAGGGTTTCATAGTTGGACATGTTGCATACATACTGTTGGCTAGGGACCAGACATCAAAATTCAAAGAACCACATAAGTCAATTATGTTATATGTCAAACAACTTTATGAATCAACTAATTCACATTATTTATTCCACACTCTTTGATTGTTAAAATCAATCTATCTATTTGTTGACATATGTATATACATATATATTTTTATATTTCAATAATCTAGTTCAACCAAATTTACTTGGACATTAATTCGATAGTATAATAATTTCAACAACAGAATCAAACTACTAATTTATATAACATTGGAATATATTTTGAACATAATAAAATTTGCATTATACACTATGTTTTAAAGAAAAAGGAAAATATGCCATTATAGGGAGTGAAGAATGCAGAGAAGAAGCTGAGGTCGGTAATGTATAATCGTTCAACGTCGGTGTGGTTTCTAGAAGATGGGTGGAATGGGATGCACCGGCGAAGTGGAATATTACCGAAGGGAAGAGTAGTTTGGCGTTGAACGGCCTTGGTGTACCGAGGGAATGGAATGCCACTGGAGGCGGGATTGGTTTGAGTTGAAAGACATCAACAAAGGGACGTCAACAACAAAGGAAATTGAAACCGGCCTGCCTTCGGTGGTAATGGCCATGACTTGTAGTTTGGAGGATGAGGATAAGTTTGAAAAATGAATTCTCCAAATTTAAGGTATTGGGATTATATAGATAAGCAAAACGACGTCGTTTTGATGTTCATGCGCCTATGTTGTAAAGCAACTGATGTCGATGAGTGTTTGCATCATGAGGAAATGGGCCTTAAATTATAGCCAATATTGGTGAACATTTTGTACGACTGAAAGCGAACTAGTATGTCCCCGACATTGATAATATATTCTAAAATTAGAACGGTCAACAGTTTCTTGTCGTTCTATAAACCTAACACTAGTGAGTAAAGTTTGATTTTATCGATTGAAGGTCAACTCTTATTTTCCTAATCGTAGTGGTCAACCTATAACTATCTTCTTATTGATATGTGACCACTGATAGCTAAATTTTGGCGGCAACAATTACTTCAAGATATACATATATTTGACCACAAGTGAGCCGGTTTGACATTATTAATCAAAGGTCAAATATTACTTCCTCATCTAAACGTAGATATGTATACATTTATATGAACACTAATTGTCAAGGTATGTGGTGGTCAACCCTTAATCGTCGCCTTATTGATATAGGACCACTACTAACTAAGGTTTGACTTCAACCAATAGAAGGTCAACCATTACTTCAAGATCTACATATATTTGACCACCAATGAGCACAGTTTGACTTCATTAATTGAAGGTCAACTCTTACTTCTCGATATAAGCCTACATATGTATACATTTATTTGAACACTAATTGTCAAGGTTTAACTTGAAATAAGTGGTAGTCAACCTGTAATCGTCGTCTTATTCATATAAGCCCACTAATAACTAAGGTTTGACTTCATTTAATTACTAAGGTTTGATTTTAATTAATCGATAGACAACATTGTTTCAATAAATTAATGAGTATTATCAAATGTAAAATTAAAAATCTCGTAATTCATTTCAATATTATTCATTAAAATATTCCATTGTATAAGTGATGAAACCCAAGTTTCTCCAACTCTACATTACCCCTCACCCAAACCCTTGCCCTCTCATAGTTCCAAAATTCTCTCCTATCCAAATCCTCATTTCTTCCTTACACCATGATTTCAAGCTAACATTTTTCCCTCCAACCAATAACTCAAGCCCCCAATGCTCTCTCAAGCCACCATTTCTTCCTCAACCTACCAAATCTATGACTACCGAGGCTGGAGGAAGAGGACTACTGAACCAACAAAGCTCTGCCCAAACGTCGCCGTTAAGATTCTCAGCTAAATTGAAGTCCGTCCGGTCGCCCAAAAAGGAGCCAAAATCGGTTACATCTTGGTAAACTTCTATCTAGAGCTTCAAATACCTCATCATTGACATCGGGTAAGATTCAAAAAATTTCAGCACCTCTTTGGTATATTTCACTAGCCTTTGGTTTTATCGCTTTGAATTTTAGACATTTTGTTGCATCGAATTATGATTTTGTTGGATTTAATTGAAAGTGTTGTTCTTCGGATTTCAGATTTGTACTATCATAGAATTTGATCATGTAATAGGTTTAGTAGCTCCATTTTACTGTATTTGTAGTTTGATATTCAAGAATCTGGGTTTAAAATTACTACAAATATGGGTTAATGTTAACAAGGAAAAGCAGAGCCGGTATATCTGCTTTCAATTATTTTTTTAGTTTTCTTATCGATACAACCGACACCGGCACAATGTTGGATGGACCGTTGGTTGCCACCATCATGTAATTAAATTTGTCTACATCGTCATTACATTTTGATCATCATAATTTTAAATTCGACATCGGTTTGGGTTTAATTCCGTTATCAATAACACCAAAGAGTAATCGACATTGCCTCTGTAAGGATCCGACATCGGCCATGCTTAACCTTGTTATCTGTCCAACCATTGTCGGCCACACAATGTTTCAAGGTTTTGACTCGTGTAAAAACCGTCATCAATTACATGTTAGTCCGGTTTCGATCATACTATTAACCTCAGCTTTATTTTTTCAAAAACCAAGGTAAAAAGTTACTATTTACCTTGGTTATGCATACTTTTACTGATGTTGTATGTACCTTGGTTTTCTGGGTCGAATAACCGAGGTAAAAACCCCGGAAAAGTTGAGTTAAAAGGTTATGTTACTTATAGTACACCCACAACCTCATCCAAAAATGTAAAAGTTGTCATCTCAACACGATAGTACTAAACAAGCCACAATTTAGAACTTATGGGAATCTAATGTGCATGACACTTTGAAAAATTGGGCACCAACGTTGTAGGACATTTCCTGAAGAGTACATGAGGGGTGAAGTATGTAGGTGTTATGATCAATTACTTCACCAAGTGATGTGTGCGTGTGTGTAGGTGGGGGGAGCCAAGACATTGAACAAAATCACAATAGAAACAATGATAGTGTTTGTATTAAAAATGTTATATGCCAATTTTGAGTCCCAAAGACCATCATCTCGGACAATGGCACACAGTTTCTGAGTTGAGGATTTACCATGTGGTGGGAGAAACTCCACATTGCTTAGAAGTTTACATCTGTAGCTCACCCACAAGAAAATGGTCATGTTGAGGGAACCACATTTACCTTAGTCAAGGGAATTCAAAAACTCTGGGAAGAAATATGAACATGATGGGTTGAGAAACTTTCCATGGTTCTTTGGGCATAGAATAAAACACCAAGAATTAAACTGGTAAAATGTCATACAACCTTGTTTAATGACATGAATCTACAATGCCAGCAGAAGCCGGTGTGCCAAGTTCAAGAGTGATAGGATATAGCAAGGAATAACTCAAGATGATATCCATGCAAACTTGGATATCTTATATGGAATATGCTAGATTTCAAAAATCGAAGAGGCGAAGTACTAGGGTTTAGGGTCTTCAATGAAAGGCTTCAAGGTAGGCGACACGGTTGTGCCCAAGAATGAAGTAGGCCTCATAGAGTTAGGGAAGGACCCTGAAGAATCATATAGACAATCTTATCAAACAACTAAAATTTAGTTAGGAAAGATGGAAATGATGTCCCAAACATATGGCATTTCCTCAACTTAAGAAAATTCGAAATCTAGAATGCCAAGGGCGTCTTACCCTTCTTGTACAAAAGCATTGAGATGATCACTGACGAGTATATTTATTTGATCATTGAAAAATCATTGAGGAAGTACATACTTAAATCACAAAGACGTTTATTCAAGCAATATCTAGTACAATTTTTCTATTTTGCATGCATGGTATGGGAACACACAGGGGCAGAACTAGGGGGCGAGGGGGTGTGCCCGCCTTCCCTATGATCCGTAGGACAAGGAAGAAGTAAGTGTGTGGGAGAGGAAGAGCTTAAAGATGAGCAGATCCACCCCTCTTGAAACTTGCAGAAGTTGCAGGTTTTAATGTCCATTGGGGAAAGAAAAAGATGAGGAAGAAGTCGCTTTGATTTCTTTTCTTTTTTGTTTTCATTTTCATGAAGAGGACGTCGTTTAATTTGGGCAATAAATTCCAAATTATTGTTGTTCTGCGTAAGTATTGAGGCCTTAAATTTCATTTGCACATGCACCACACCAATCAATTTGTTTTCATTTCCCTTTGGGTTTTGTTTATTATTTATTTGCATTTGTTTTTGGTATCTTAATGTACTTTTTTTTTATTTAAAACCACCATTGGTGGGAGGATATTTATTAGTCTCCTCAAATCCTAAAATGATTTCCTCAGATGGAAGCAATTTGTGAGATTACAAAATAAGATGAAAACCTAATCTGTATCTGAAGCGCGGTAACACGCTATAGCTACAACTAAAAAAGCGATGGAATACAT
>JAULKM010121654.1:0-20886 GCA_032355605.1 Rubia tinctorum | reverse complement strand
TTTAATACACCATTATTATACATAAATAAAGTTATCGTTGGTCAAACATGGTCCGAGAAAGTTGACCAAAAAGTGTGCAGTTTAAATTGGGACAGAGGGAGTACCATATACCTTCTATATGTTTTTTTTCCGTTGAAGGCCACGTTTATAAATTGTGTGTGTCTTGAAGCTTAGTTATTTAAGATTTTATTTGTTTTCCACCTAGCTCGCACCAAAAGTATTGCAGAATATATGTTTTTCTTTAGGTCCATGACTTCACCAAATGGTGTTGTATACCATCCCATACTTAGAGGCATGTATGGTTCTTTATCAATTTGAGCTAACCTTTATGCCAATTAGCTAGTTTTTCTTTGTGAATGGTTAATGAGCAAGCTATCATGATATTTTTTTTAGAAATAATGAAGTGCACTCAAAATAGAGTGGGGGATATATTCATTTGGTTCACTATTTAAGGAACGAAGAACTAGTAGTTAAATCGACTGACAAACGGAAATTTTGAATTCCCATGCCTGACATCACTATGCAAATCTATTTAATGAAGGCATAGATAATAATGCCTTTGAAAATTGTAATTTACCTATTACTATATTAAAATAAGTTATTTATATTAAATTAAATATATAAAAGTTAGTTGGGAACAAAAGAAATTATTTGGGAATACTGAAAATTTTATATTACATCAGTTAATCCATTATAATTTTGTGGTTATTGTACTCTATTTAAGTGTAGAAAATGACATTACAAAGATTTGGGTGAGAAAGCCTCACTCAACCTTATGGTGAGACTATGGGGCTCTCTGAAATTTTAATAGATATGGGAACTTAGTTGCAATAGTATATAAGGTTATTAATTAATTCATTCACCTTTTTCATCCCAACTTTTCAACCGCTCAATCGATCATCCGCTGCTCCTCCACTCCGATCCTCCGTCGCGTTCCGATCGTCCATCGCTCCTCCACTCCGATTGTCCGCCGCTCCTTTGCTCCGATCGTCCGCCTCTCTTCCGCTCCAATCCTTCACCGCGTTCCAATCATCTGTCTGCCGCTCTGCTCTAAAACTCTAGGTTTGCACCTTTACTTATTCTTTTCCTCGTTTTATAGCTTTAACTGATGATTTGAGGTTGCGTCGTGGTAATTTCGGCAATTTCTCACCGTTCCGTCAATCTTTTCCATTATTCGCAGGTGCTCTCTTCTTATCCGGCATCCTAGCACCGGTGAGCGACCAGATAAATTCACGGTAATTTACTTTAGCGTTGTTCCTTCTTTGGCTGTTGGTACGGATGCTTTGAAAGGTATTTTCTGATTATTTTTTTGCTCGTTTATGCTTTTATTTAGGATTTTAGTGTTGTTGATTTGTTTTATTAATGACTTTGTTGACTGTCTCCTTCATTAATTCATTTGATATATTTATAATTGTTCTTCATTTTTGCTTTGGTGTACTGTATATATAAACTTGCAAGTTGGTTGAGTTGATGGTGATATAGAAAGGAAGTAAATACAGCTACAACTATTTAGGACTTATTTGGTTTGTAATATTCAGGTCATACCTAAACATGTGCTAATCCTACCACCTTATTGTAATTGCTTAAAAGGCAATAGTAGTGGTTTCTTTCAACTGTTTGTCTGTCAATTGATGTCATAGCCTAATTCTTTCACTAAAAACTACAGAGAAAGAGAGAGAGAGAGGGAGAAGAGAGAGACAAAGCTAATCATCTGTTTCATCCCATAAGGTCTGCCTTTGGGCACCATTATTCATTTCCTAGAGAACTGAGATTCCTGCGTGCTCTTTGGACACAAAACATTAATTGGGAGCATAAAAACCCATCACAAACAGCCAGAAAATATTAGAAATGTGAGTGGCTGAAACCTCAAATGATGATTGTTTTAGAAGCTCCATTTTCATTTAACCTAATTAAATCAGAATATACTCTGCATTTTTATGTAATGTTATGAAGTATTTATCTACGTAAATTTATAGAGAAAGAATGAGTTGCCATCTGATTGTATTTAGGACTTACGGTAAGTTTGTATGCTCGTTTTCTTGCTTGTAAATATTGGGTTTAGTTGTTTCCTTACTGGGCCTCATTTTATTTTATGGTGAAAGGGGAACCAAATGTGTCCTAAAATTGTTCAAGACATTACCGTGCTACTGAACTCATATTTGGTGCCACTGGATACACAACTGCAATTGACATTTGGTCCACGGGTTGTGTAATGGCAAAGTTACTCTGTAGTTTCCATGAACGATCTTGAGGATATCTATGTAAAGATGTCATTGGCTCGGTGTATGTTTTTACTTATTTCTCCAACTTTCAAAACAGCCTCTGTTTCAATGGCAGTGTAATTTAAACTGGTAATTTTTGGCATATTTTGTTCATCTTTTTTGCGCTATTAGTTTAAGTATTGCACGTGTTTCTTTGTTTAATTACATAGTTATTGCTATGGTCGTGATGAATGATCCCTAGTTTCAACATGTGAAAGATTCTGGTTAGATTATATGATTATAATTTCTTCTCATTTTTATATTGTTAGTTCATCTATTTTATGAATTAGATTGTCTCTTTTAAAATAGAAATTGATAAAGATGTTGATGTTGATGTTATTGAGGGCAGTGTAATTCAAATTGGTACTTTTTTGCATAATTTGTTCTTTTTTTGTATTATTAGCTTTGATGTTTCATGTTTCATTGTTATGTTATGTAGTTGTTGCTGATGTCGTGATGAATGATCCAACTATATTGACATTTTTAAAAGATTCTGATTAGATGTTATGTTTATATTTTATTCTTGGGAATATGTTGTTAGTTCAGCTATTTAGTTTATTAGTTTATCTTTTTGAAACAAAAATTGAGAAGGATGCTAATGGTGGCAGTGTAGTTGAAACTGGTAAATTTTAGCATATTTTTGCTCTTCGTTTTGTATCATTAGTTTAGTTATTAGAATAGAATATAATACTATTGACGAATTTGTCAATAGTTTGTTGATGTAGAGATTGCAACACCAAAATATACCATATTTTGAAATGTTGAATGATGAAGAATTAGTTGGAAATCCAAGAGTTTCACAACTTGTGGAATTAAGAATTTGGCTGGCAATCTAGAAGCATCCACAATTGTGCAATTCCCGAGGAAAAGAGGCAAAGTTGTTTACAAGATGTTACTAAAGTAAAAAAAAAGTAGATTGAATTAGTGATGTAATTGAAGGATTTGGTTTGGTAATATCTGAATGATGAATGATTTTAGTGTTTGTTTATTGTGATTGTTGAATTTGTTGGAATGCTGAATTTGTTTTGTTTTAATTGATTATAATTTGTAGCTTTTTAATGGCAGTTTCTGAATTGGATTAGTTCGGTGGTTTATCTATTTTGTTTGGTTGTTAATGGTTTAATTTGTTATTCAAGTTTTATAGTCCCTCTTGGTAATGCTATTTGGGTGTTTAATTTTTAGTTTGAATTTTTTTTTATGATGTTTAGTTTATGTATGTTTTTCTTTAGTGCATTGATTAGGCTTGGGTTTACTGATTTGAATATTTCTTTTACTTAAAAATGTTTTTTTTGTACTACAAGTTATGGTTGTGGTTTGTTTAATGGTTTAACACTTTAGTTCACTTATATAGTTATTTAGTTTGAACATTAAAAATTTTATATCCATGTGATGTGATTTATTTTTTGTTCTTCATATTTTAAATTTTTACGATGAGTTTAGTTCATGTATATATGCATTTAGTTCATTTATAAGAATCATAGTTTCAATATACTGCTTACTGGGTTTACTAGTTTGAACACTAATTTACTTTTTTGAACTTCAATCGTTAGTTCAGGTGTTTAAAGCATTAAAAGAACAATTTATATGATTATTTTCATAATTTAAGTAATGTGTAAAAAATAATAATATAATTACAATATAAAATTGAATTTCATAAGTGTAGACAACTTATTGCTTTAACAGTCTCTCAATTGAGTATCCCCTCCTTCAAACTCCTTCATGAGCAACTTGTTGATAGTGTTCAGATGATCCTTTTGATAAGTTGCTCAAACTAGTGTCAAAATCGGTTCTTGCAAATGTGTATTATTTGTAAACTACAACCAATAACATATACAAACTCATTAGATCAAATGTTTATGCAATTAGTTCGTGTATGTGAGTGTTAGTTCTACTATCTTAACCAATTATCTTGTCATTGATGAATATGTTTACATATTTGTTCTCGTGTTTAAGCATTTATAGCATGTATAAATCATGTTACTTCAGACGTTTCTGTAAACATTAAGATATGAAATTCTTCATAACATTCTTCTAATTAAATCAACAATTTCATGTTTAATTTAGTTATAAACAAATACCCTACTTTAGGTGTTTAAATTAACAGTTTCATTGGGTATACAACATCTTATTTCACATGTTTCATAACAAATGCATCTAATAAAATCTACACCTTCATGATTCATCTATCAATATATAAACAAATCACTCCATGTGTTTAGACACTTTATTCGTGCATATATCATCTTATTTCATACGTTTCAACAAAAAATAAAATATCATATTTTTCATAGTAACATTCATTTTATGAAATATCACAGTTCTTGGTGAATCATCAAACAATTTTTATACACCTTACTTCATGTGTTCATTCGATTAGATCGTATATTTAACATATTAGTTCATACATTTCCGAAAATCTTGGAATATCAAAATATTCTAACAAAATGCATCTAATCAAATTCCATACCTTTGCAAATCAAATAGAAGAAGATTATCACATTATTTCCTATATTCATGCAGTTACATCGTGTATTTAATATATTATTTTATATGTTCCAACAAATTTTAAAACACCACAATCAGATATGAAGTATATTAATTCTAATTTCATACATGTACGAATTGTCTAGAAAAATATGAACATGTTACTTTACTTGTTCATGCAATTACATCGTGTATTTAATATAATACTTCATATGTTCAGGAAAATTTCGAAACATCAAAATCTTCTTAACAAAATGCATTTATTCAAATTTCAGACCTGGGCGAATCGTCTAGCAGAATATGAACACATTACTTTACGTTTTCATGCATTTACATCGTGTGTTTAACACAATACTTCACATGTTCCGTAAAATTTTAAAATATCGAAATATTTTTAACAAAATGCATTTAATCTAATTTCAAACATGGGCGAATTGTTTAGCACAATATGAACACATTACTTCACGTGTTCATGCAGTTACATCATGCATTGAACATATTACTTCATACATTCCAGCAAACTTAAAATACAAAAATATTCTTAACAAAATACATCTAATCAAATTCCAAACATTGAACAATCATATAGCAAAATATGAACATATTAATTCATTTGTTCATGCAGTTTCATCATGCATTTAACAATTTATTCGTAATGTCAAATTTAGTAACATCATTGTAGTACTCAAAATTCAAACCTTGAGGAGTTTTTGCTGAATTTTTCAGTTTCAACATTTTTGTTGCTCTCTCCTCTATGCAAAACGATTCATTACCTTGAATTTCTTTGTTTTCCATCACATTTAACAATAACACCTTCATGAAATTCGTTTATGAGATTTCTCAAAATTTTGGTTAATGTTGATGAAAGTTGAGATTTGAAACCGTAAATTTGATATTACCTTGTTGATTTCACCGTCACAGATTGTAGAAACTTTCAAACTTGCGTTCATTTCATCATCACTTTGCTAAATACAAAGCACGATGCAAAAATTCAAAGCTGGTGCATATTTGCCAAAAAATGACCGGTCCGCAAAATCTCATCTTCGATCCGGTGATTTGCACAGATTCAATCGGTGATTTTCGAGCTTAAATATGGTGTTTATGAGATTAGATTTGGTGATTTCAATCGGATTGTATCAGGAGGATTGAAATCCCTTGATTTTGGGGATTTTCTTTCCAAAAAATGACAGTTTTTTAATTAATCGGGTTTATTGGGTTCCCGGCCCTTTTCTATTAAAGATCAGTTGTTGCCAACATTGGCGTACATGAAGTGGTGCCCATAGGCTTACATCAAAGTGGTGCCCGAAGGCTTACATCAAAGTGGTTCTCGAAGACTTACACATAAAGCCTAATCAATATTGCAATACTAAACAGAAAGCTTATGTGGCATTGAGAAGAGGGCCCTAAGAATAAGTGGTTGACACTGTATTGTCATACTGTAGCCACAATAATATCGACCCGAGACTACCATCAGAAATCAAAACAGTGAAGTATCAAATAATACGCATGCTAAGTATTTTGTCCACACTTCCGATCAAATATCTAAGACAATCAAAACGAATTAATTAAAGCTCCCCAGAGACACCGAGCACCGCTCGGAGCAGAAACTTTCACGTGGACCAGAAATCACCGAATATCGTCGAGCTCCGCCGCTTGGAGCGCAGCCAAGCACCGCCGCCGAGAAGCGCGTGAAGTGCATGGACAGCGACTGGAATGCCAATAACTCCGCTAAGTCCCGCCGTGTGTAGCTCTGCATCAAGCACCGCCGAGGACCGCTAGGAGCAGAGTCGGAGCACCGCCACAACGTCAGATCTAGAACCGGAAAAATATGAAAAATGTTGGAAACTATGGGTAAGGGTGTTGGGGGGTGGGATTGGGAAGGGGGAGCCACCGGATGTGATTTTCCGGCGCTGGCGGCCCCCCCACAAGCTGACTAGGGTTTTGATTTTTTAGAGAGAAGGGGGAGAGTAAAAACGTGGAGAGAGAGTCGTGTTATGCTAGACCCTAAAAAAAGACAGTTAGTTGTAATCTGAACCCATTTTCTAATTATTTTAATTTGATCCCATTTCTCTTCCTTGCTTCTAATAATTTCACTTTAGCCCATCGTCTCACAATTTGCTATGGTAAAATGGTCCCACGGGGTATTTTCTCAAATGACATAGTACTAAACATGGTTTGTTCAAAGGAAGGAGGAAAGTAACGTGCACATAATATTTTTTATAATAAAAAGGTAAATATTTATATCCAGTTATTATTATCAACTTCAATAAAAAAAAATTCAATTATCGAGAACGTTTGCTGAACAAAACATGCACACCCATTTTCCTAAATTTTATTTACAAGTTTTCAGATATATATGCTACGATTTAATTATTTAAAGTTGGGATTGAAATCACATCTTTCATAGACATTTTGTGCGCGTCTTTCTGGAATTATAACTTGAATGTTTTAAATGAAAATTAGTGCGCTGGTTAACGAGTAGTTAACTGTTATTTTTCTTATATCAAAACTATATACATCGTATTACATTTAGTGTTATAAAAAATCCAATAAAAAGTTGAAACCCATTCATTAAAAATTAATAAAAAAACTCATAGTCTATATATCAAATGTGAATCTTCTATTTTCCTCTTCTCAATCTATTGTTTATTTTAATTTTCCAACCTGCCTTTTTAACATTTTAAAAATATTTTTACTCTCGTTCCATATACATTTGACTCAAGTCACTCAACCTAGCAAGGAAAATATTTGGTGAAAATTATAGTACATCTATCTATGTTGAAGTATAAAATAATACTTTCACCTTTGTGCGCGAATGATGTTGTTAACTTTAATACCCTAGTGTTGTTAAAATAAAAATCTTTATTAATTTGCATGAAAATAGTTAAATTTACATTTAATAAGTTTTAGATTATGCATTGGTATAATAAGGTATGGATTAGTTTAGTTATATTTTTGAATATAGTTGCGCACTGATCATTATGGAGTTGCTTTTGGTGCAAATTTTGCGTGATTTTGTGTTAGAAAAGAATACTCTGTCGAATGATTAGATTAGTATTTAGATATTTAATTTTATATTCTTTATGTACTCTATATTCTCTCAATAATCTAAATTAATATATGATATGAATCTCGTTACGAAAACTCTGGATTGCGGAAAATTGAATCTTTACTTATTCTGAGAATCTCGCACAACTCAAAATAAATGCACGAATTGCAGCGTCTAGCCCGCAAGGTACACCCAACTCGACTTGTTATCTTAATAGCCCACATGTTTAGATCACAAGGTTTCTCTCTAAGCGTCTAACCCGCATGGTACACTTAAAAAGGAAATTGAAACTTAAGTAGCCCACATGTTTAAACAACAATGAAGATAATGAGAATGTCTTAAACGTTTGAATATATGATTGATAAAAGTGTGGTATAATTCTCGGCTGAACCCCTTTAAATAGAGGGTAAAATTCGGCAAAAAGGAAACCCTAATCACAAGTAGAAACTGAATCAAATTTTATGGAAACTTTAAGAAGCTAAAACCATATCTAACTAAAATACCAAAAATCAAATCCTACTCTTCCATAACATCTGATTCTCGGTCAAGCATGGTAAGAATTATACAAGAAAAATATCTCCTTATCTAATCTTACCAAATCTAATTCTAATCAGAAAAAAACTGAATAAACTAAACCCTAATGGACTGTTATTTTCGAACTGCTCTCCTAGGCCCACATGGCCGAATTTAACAGTCCAAAAACCCAAAATAAAATTAATGTTACAATGATCACACTACCTCATTAAAAAAACCCAGTGGGAAAAAGAGTATAGTGTTCTTCATAATGTTTTCAGTTTATCGACAAACTTGAATAAGTAATCCAAGTAGTTGTCGACTTCTTCTTAAGTTCCTCATCATTAAGGCGATCAATCAAACCATTCAGTGCAGATTCTCTAAACTTCATTCTTGACCTTGTCATAGGTCTAACCATGTCACTTAGAGGATCACGAACAAAACCCTTGAATGTTTGATCAAGACGTGGAATATCTTCATTTATGGTGGTAGTCATTTCAGAATCTCCATCACTTTTAAATTGCATGGATAAAAAGTACGTATTTGTAGAGCATGAAATAAAACAACTATCTTAAATGTAGTCATTTAAAAAAAATTGCACACCTAGTTACCACTATATAAACCGTGAGTTTTATAGAAAGGTTGACTTTTCGGGTTGTGGTAGAGTTTTAAAAATGCATGAAGAAAAATTATGTAATTTTAGAGTATGAAATATAACAGATTTTTTAAAAAAATCGTTCAAAAATATGTTCTGCACACCATGTTACAACTATTTGAACTATCAGTTTTATCGAAAAGTTGGCTTTTTGTGTTCTAGTAAGATTTCTAAAATGCCCATATGAAAACTACATAATTGTAAAGTATGAATTACAACAGTTTTCTAAAAAGAACTCGTTCGAAAATAGGTTATGCATACCAAGTCACGACTATTTGAACCGTCAGTTTTATCGAAGGGTTAACTTTTTGGGTTTCGGTAAATTTTCTAAAATGCATTGATAAAAAGTATGTAATTTCAGAGTATGAAATATAACGGCTTTCTAAAAACGAATCATTTAAAAATATGTTATGCACACAAAGTTAACACTATTTTAACCATCCGTTTTATCGAAGTGGTTAACTTTTTGGGTTCCGATAAAGATTCTAAAATGCATGGATAAAAAGTACTTAATTATTGAGTATGAAATATATAAAAAAAATTAACAGTAATCGTTTGAAAATATTTTATGCACACCATGTTACGACTATTTGAACTGTCAATTTTATGGAATGGTTGACTTTTCGGGTTCCGGTTAATTTTCTAAAATGCATGGTTAAAAGTACGCAATTGTAGAGCATAAAATATAATTTTTTTTCCTTTAAAGGAATTGTTTGAAAATATGTTTTGCACACCAAGTTACAACTATTTGAACCGTCAGTTTTATGGAAGGGTTGATTTTTCGGATTCCGGTAAATTTTCTAAAACACACATATAAAAGTTAGATAATTGTAAAGCATGAAATATAACAAATATCTAAAAAGCATGAAATAAAAACTACGTGATTTCCTTTGGTCATGACCCACATTCTTCTTGTCATTGTTGTGTCGTAGTTTTGTGGATGATCATGAGTATTGACCATCTTTCTCCATGAGGTGGAGTTCTTCCCGTACTAGGCGATCAGTTCTTTGGGTTCGCTTACCTAGCTCACTAATCCTGAGGTGTTACCTTTTTAATTGGGTTTCTCATGGATTAAGGAGGTGTGTACCACACACTGAGTTCGACGTAAGAGATGGATGATCAAATTAAGTGTGAAATTACGTTCATTACTCTTCTTTATTTCTCGTTTTGTGTAAGAATATAAGATCCTTTGGACGAATATATAAACGTTTGCTCAGATCCAACGATCCTTTGGATGAACTTCAAATGATCTACGTATTTGATTTCTATTTTCGGGTTTGGAGAGGCGATATAATCCCCCCACTTATTATAACATGTGCTTTAAGAAAAATGAAAAACACAAGGACATACATAGTTGTAAATAAATCAGTAAATGTTTTACTCAATCCTCAATGTATGGACGACATATAAAGCTAGAAAAACACAATAAAAGTTACACCCAATAAGTTACTCCCTTTGTCCCAACTGCATTTGCAGAGAGAGAAAAGAGGGAGTAAAAACCGTGACCACATAAAATTGCAATACTTCCCTCACATATTCCTCATTCTAGCACCACCACCTAGCACCACCAGTTCATCCGCTGCCACCCACCATCACCTCCAGCTACCACCAATCAATACCTCCAGTCACAAGATTACAACAGCCATCGAACCACCTTCACCTGAATCGGATTGGAAAAAAAGGCTTCATTCCTAGTCAATATCAAATCCAAATCGTGATGTTTAAATTGAGAAATTACCCAACAAAAAAATCCCAGCAACAATCCATTATGCTATTTCAATAAATTCAACAAAAATCTAACTAGAGGTGTCGAGGAGTAGGATTGATGGTGATGGAGGTTATGACGACGAAGGATATGGGTGGATGTGGATGTGGAAATTGGTGTGCGATGGAGAAGAAGTAGCAGCGGTATAAATTCAAAGACGCGAGAAGGAGATGGAAAACTAGATAGTGGGAGAAAGGAGAGAAGGAGAAGGAATATTGGAGGGAAGGAGAATTGGTAAAAGGAGAAGGAGTTGCAGAGAAAGGGATATGGAGAAATGGAGAAAAGGAGGAGGGAGAGATGCGGCTTGGGACAAATGAAGGGAAGATGAGATTTAAATGAGGGTAAATATTATGAAATTAAGGGGTATTGAAGTCTTTTGTTTTGCTGAATTTTATCGAAAAATAGAAAGTGTGCAAATTCAGTCTTAACATTAAAAAAAAAGTGCAAATACAGGTGGGACGGAGGGAATACTTTTTGTTGGAATCGTATTACATTCCCAAATAAATTACTGCGCTCAGTTTCAGGGAATTTTGAATCATTAAATACAATTCAAAAGTGCGTATTTTTAAGAATCCCAACAAAAAACAAAATCTAGTAGCACTACCACTTTGTGCCACTCTTGCTGGCAGGCAGTTGACTGACTCTGATTATTTCTGATTTTGTCTCACTTTTATATATTCTTCATCCAATTTTTCTTTTCTTTTCTTTTTGCTTTGTCCCACCTCTGCCTTTCACCTTCTCTTTGGAAACTCCTTAAATACAAATCCCATTTCTCTCCACAACTCTATCTACTGCTACTGCTACTGCTACTGCTACTGCTACTGCTACTGCTAGTGCTACTGCTTTCCTCCTTCCACCAATTTTTATTTTAAAAAAATGGGCGATCTTCACTCCATTGCCTACAGCAACCTCCACAGTTACTCCTCCCTTGGTTGGGACATGCATACTAATCTTGGAGCTTTCAATTCAGACATGTCTCAATGTAATACTAATAATCCCCCTCCTTTTGCCTCAGTACTACTTCTCTGCTCTCACTAGTTACAATTTCAAGTCCTTTCTTTTGTGTTTTTTGGTGCAGTTTTGGAAAGCAGCGTAAATTGTACTCCCCCATTGTTCTCACAGCTTGAATCTGACTTCTCCACGGGCTACTTGCAAGATGCCTTGTTCGAGTTCAACTCCAAAAGAAGAAGGCTGGAATTCTGCCGCAATACTGAAGATGATCACAAAACGGTAAGTGCTCAGTGCTCAGAATCATTCCCCAGAATTGCATCTTGTTCCATAATTCAACGTTGGAAATCTGCGCAGATTTCGAATCATTGGATGACCTGCCTCGAGAATTACGAGGACGTGGTTACCAGTTCAGGTGTTTAATTGCCTTTTTAAACCTCAATTATGTTAAGGAAATAAAATTCAGAGGGTTTTCTTACCTTTTAATGCAACTGTGCTGTGCGTACTTGTGCAGTTGAACAAGGGAGTGACGTCTACCACAGAGACTCGGTTGTCAATTACAGTAACAACTCTCACTCTGAGGCTGATAAAGAAAGTCTACGTTCATTAGGCCCTATTTTCCCATCCGCCGGTACTTTTCTTTCTCTCGCTCAGTCGCAATCTTCTGTTCTTCCATTATTATTACATTGTTGATTCAAACTTGAAACGCATGAGTTGGTCAAAAAAGTAGCTGGGCTCACACACAGTGAGCAAGTTTCAAACCTTTTATCACAAGTGGAAATATGCATAGGATAGCCTACCAAATACCAATGATTAGTGTCCTGTGACGGGGAAAATGTATTTAAATATTATTGATGTCTCACCCGTTTTGACCCATTTATCTTTTCAGAATTTTTAATAATTATTTTTTTCTGTTAATATCTCTAATTACATATAACAATTTCGCATAATAATTTGATATTTAGAACATGCATATTGAGATGAATTTAACAATATCGCATATGATATTTTTATCATAAATATATTAATTTTATATTTATGGTCAAAATTTCCCAAATTTGACTTGGAAAAAATAAATAGGCTAAAACTGGTGGGACGAAAAGAGTATATGTGCAGGAAAAAAATTATGTGGGGGAATTGTATGTGGAGAGATGAGGGACCAATCAAATATTGACACATGGCAAGTGAGTTGGGTCATAATTTAATTCTATATTTTTTACTATTTTTTTATTCACCCACTTGCTCTCGTGTTAGTATTTAATTGGTCTCTCACTTCCCACATACAATTTCCCCACATAAAAAGTTTTCGAGTGTATGTGCAGAATTTTTTTTGTGGGGGAACTCTATGTGTGAAGGTGAGAGCTAGTCAAATATTGACACATGGCAAGTAATTAGGGTCATAATTTAATTCTATGCTTTTTACAAAAAAAATTTATTCACTCACTTGCTTCTGTATCAGTATTTAACTTGTTCTTCACCTCCACTTACAATTTCCCACGTAAAAAGTTGTATGGTATATGTGTCAGCTATATGACTACTACTAATATATGTGGCTTCCGTACTGAGTTTGAATAAGAGGGGGTTGTTTTGATGCCCGAAAAATACTATTAACCAGAATTAAACAATATTTCTATGTTTGGATTCATACTTTAAACTTTGTTTCTACATAAACTAAAACCAAGAAGAAAACAAGTTTATGAACTCGACTAGTGACAAAAGAAAAAAAACAAATAAGTCCAGCTAGTCCATAGCTGACATTGCTTTTCCAAAAGGATGTTTTATTTCGTACTTCTTCTACCTCTACTTTTAAAGATCAAACTATATCCGAGACATCGTTTGGCTGTGAGTATCTCATAATAAAGTTTGTTTTACCCATTTCAAAGACTCCCTCCCTACCAGTTAGAGTTGCATTCTTGTTTTTTATACGTCGTTCAAAAGACATGTTTGATCGTTAATATATTTATCTACGTATAATAACGGTAAATAAAAAGTTGATATTTAAAAACTACTTGTTACGACGAATTAAACATAATCATATACGATAATATTATTTTTAATAGATCTTTTCAAATATGTGATTAAATTTTAATAGCGAATAGTGTTCAAAAAATAAAAGTGCAAGTTGAGCTAAGAAAGAGGAACTATAATAATAATATAAGAACCAGATTCAGTTTTTTCCTTTTCTTTTCATTCGTTCTATCCAATTTTCCCCACATACTTACTTTTCCATAATTATAGTGTCTAAGAGATGAAATTCTGTCGGTGAAGAAGAGAAAAGCATATACTTCCAGTAATGGTTGCTTATCACTTATGGGATTGTTTGAATTACATTGAACTCACTATTTATATATATATATATATATATATATTAGAGCAATGAATTTCAATCATAAAATCAATTGATACTAAGTAGGGATGATTCATAATTTTATATATTTTATCACTCTAAATAAATGACTTTAATCGTTGAATAATTTTGAAATTTCATGGACAAAGTTGGCGCTCAACAAAATGAATTATCAGGTGAGGTTTGTGAGAAGAGAAAAAAGAGGAATAAGAGCAAGGTTGTGTATCCGTTTGATCTGGTGAAACCGGGAGGAACAGAAGGGGAGGTAACATTAGACGACATCAACGAGAGGATTCTGATGCCACCAACAAGGCCAGTGAGGCATCCGGTGGGGGATTTCGCTTGCCGGTCTTTGATATCGCCGGACGGCCCTGGTTTGTCCGGCAAGGCGGTGGTTGCACTCACCAGAATTCACACGCAAGGGAGGGGCACCATTACAATCATTAGGACGAAGGGTTGATGTGTTGAAACTTTAGCATTTCTGCATCTGTAAATTTTGAATTTTAAAGGTGAAAAGGTTGGTCAGAAAGATGGAAAAGTCATTATTATGAAACTCTAATTAACCAAGTACTTTTATGTCCACGTCTTTTTCTTTTTTCAAACCAAAAAGAAAAGTGCCTGAATTTCGTTGTTTACATAATTTTTTTTTCTTCCCAATGCTTTGCGTGACAACCATCGCCACTCAAATGCAAGTGTAACGATATTGGATTTAGAGCATGTTTTGAGCAACGTATTATAAGCATAATGTTTGATTGTAGAAAATGAACGGCAAGCACAATTTCGTTGGCTATATGACAAACGGTCCTCTGAATGATTCGACAAGTATTATTTTTTCCCTTCTCTTACTTGTACGTAGAGCATGCATGAGAAAGGTAAAGTTGTGCATGCGTAAAAAGAGTCCAACAATATGGTTTGGAAGGCCCTATTCAGTCGAAGTGAAACGTACATGGCATGAGATGGTCGGAGATAAGTGAAACTGAAATGAATTTAAATAAATATAATGAATTTAATTTTAATTAACAGAATAAATTGAACTGAACTAAATTTAACTAAATATATGAATCTAAACTAAACTGAACTCAAATAAATATAATAAACTAAACTGAATTTAAATAAATATAATAAATTAAACGGAAATGAACTTAAATAAATATAATAAATCGAACTAAACTGAATTAAATAAATATAATAAATCAAACTAAACTGAACTGAATTTAAATAAATATAATAAACCGGACGGAAATGAACCTAAATAAATATAATAAACTAAATTGAATTTAAATAAATATAGTAAATCAAATTAAACTGAACTGAATTTAAATAAATACGATAAACCAAACTGAACTAAATCAATTTAAATAAATATAATAAACTGAGCTAAAGTGAATTTAAATAATTATAATGAACTGAACTTAAATGAATTTAAATAAAATAATCAACTGAACTGACATGAATTTAAATAAATATAATGAATTTAACTGAATTTAAATAAATATTATAAACTGAAGTTATCTAAATAAAAAAAACAAGTGTAGCATTCACTTTGGGCCAGTCATATTAATTAGGATCACCAACCGGGGTTGAGTAATGGTTCCATCAATGAATCCAAGTTTCTTCTTAGCAAGCAAAGCACTGATAATTGCAATGGTCCATTCTTTATAGTTTTCTCCACCTTTTAGAACGATGAGATAAATGGCAATACCGAGACTATCATATGGATGGATATAGTGTGAAGAAATCATCGGGTGGCCTACAAGTAAAGTTTGTAGGTTCCTAAAATGCAATTACAACTGTTTAATTCGAGCTGCAATGACATCGTTGGTAGCAGGATCCCTAATTTTATTGGCCTCAGCTTCGGCGGTGATGCGACTAATTCTGCAGCATTAAGGCCAAAATCGGAATCAAAAGTCGACATCGGTGCAGAGGTAATCGGCGACGGTGCATGAATGGTGGCAGTAATGTGTGAATGGTGGCATGGATCGGCGGTGTCGCATTTATATTGTAACATGCCATCAGGTTTGGTCAACATTAATCTAGTGCGGTGACAGCGAGGAGTCTTGCGTCGGCTGCACGACGGTCGGCGGCGGAAAGGATTTGGGATTTAGGTTTTTTGTAATTTTAGAGGTTTCAGGAGTTTAGACTCATCATGTATAAATTAATGGAATAATGTTGTGATTATGTTCATGATTTAAGTTATAATATATAGAGGTATAAGAGACATATATAGTCAAAAAAAGAAAAGGATTCTAATTTATACAGAAGTAATATTCAGAAAATATTCTATTCCTTAATATGAAACAATATGATATTTTAAAAGTTAGACATTATGCTTTCATGTGACATGTCCATAAATTTATGGATATGTCAGGGCCCTATTTGCAGATATTAAAAATGGTTATTAATCTCGCCGGTCGGATCATTAGAATGCGGGTCGGGTTATAACAAACAAATCCAATCCTTCCTATTCAAAGCACATCCCACGTGTTCTTCCTTCCTTCTCAGACAACCTGCAGAATCTTCCTTTTCCGATTTCGATTCCGATCAATCCCTCCTTTCTAAACCATTTTTTCTCCAATGAATTCTCCAATCAACTAGCCAAGGTTCGTTCAATCAATCTGTTTCGACATGCAAGAAGATTGAAATCAATTCGCAATAGGAACAAATGAAAATTCAATCACCTTAAGCATCGAAGCAAATCACATTTAAGGAAATCAAGTTGAAACTACGAAATTTCAATTTGAAACAAATGAAATTTGATTTCAAGCTCATGAAGTTTCGCCATCGTCAGATCAATTTCTTCAAATTAATAGTTTCTAGGGTATGGATTCTTCACATTAATCACTAAGCTTATGTTTTTGAATTTGATGTGAATGAAATTTTTATCCAAACTTCATAAGCACCATATGTATGAATTCTACTGCCATAAACATGTAAGAAACATGTGGCGAACATTAGATAACAAACTAAATGTTCCTGAAATATTTCATATAGACTATGAATCTGCTACTTTAAAATACATATCGTTTCTATTAAAGCACACATTCACATTAAAACTGTGAATATGAATTATGAAATTTTTCCAGGAGGTAGTGTGTAAGTTAAGTTATGGGACGTTTCTCTTTTGTTAAAACATGCATATGGAAACCTACAACTATTATATGTTTAATACAAAGGATAGAGAAGACTAAAGTTTGATAGTTTAAAATTGTCAATAAAAAATGTGCATTGACCACTTTACAACAGTTTTTGTTTAAGTAAAAGAGAAAAATTCCTATGAGACCGTGTCATCATAGAAAATGATGAGATGATGGACAAGACAGGAATTAATAACAATAGAGCTGAAAAATGGGACATGATTGAAAATCTAGGTAATTAGGCTGAAAATGGGGCAGAAACTGGATTATAACAAAAAATTAGGTGAAAAACAGGTTTGCAGATGTGCGATCAAATTATTGTCAGATATTCTTCCCCCCCCCCCCAAATCAAGAAATTTAATTACTCCTCAAACTCGATCCGCCGAATTCAAGATCTCAAATCACCGATCAAACCTCTGCAAATCACCAGTTTAGATGTGTGAATTCTGCAATTTTTTTTGCTAATCTAGAAGAGCTCAAAATTTTGCTTTGAAACGTGATTTTGTTCCAGAATGATCAAATGAAAGAAAATTTGAAAGCTTCTGCAATCTTCGAAGGTGAAATAATTGAGTTAACATGAAATTTAAGGTTAAAATCATAGTTTTTACGGTAGAAATGTCAGTTTTATAAAATTAACGGTTGAAATCTACGATCTAAGCTGGTGTTGTTATAAACTACGGAAAAATAATCAATTCAAGGCAATGGAATTGTTTTGTATAGAAGAGAAGGCAGTGAAGATGTTGAATCTGAAAATTCAACAAAAATTACATCCAGGTGATATGAATATCTTTGCGAAAACTCTGGATTGCGGAATATCGGTTCTTTATTTATTTAAACATTTTGCCCAACTCAAATAAATGCACGAATTGCAGCTTCTAGCCCTCAGGGTACACTTAACTCGACTTATAAGCGTCTAGCCCGCAGGGTACACTTACAAGATTTCTCTATAAACGTCTAGCCCGCAGGGTACGCCTACAAAGGAAATTGAAACTTAAATAGCCCGCATGTTTACGTAACAATGAAGATAATGAGAATGTCTCAAAAATTTGAATATGTGATTGATAAAAGTGTAAAAAAGTCTCGGCCATCCCCCTGTAAAACGAATATAGGATTCTGCAGAAATCTAGTTCAAACATGATTTGTCTTCTTTGTCCTAAAATAACTACAATTAAATGTCCTAATCTAATACTTACAGAAATAAATCTCGGCTGAAATTTTACTGCCATGGCCGAAAAAATTAACAAACTAATTAACTAACTAACCAACCAACTAACTATGGTTAGTTAATATTCAGCACAAAATCTACCAAATGTTATAAATATATAAATTATAAATTTATAAATCGTGGCTTCTTTCTTCTAGGATTCATGAAACGAGGAGGAACATTAGTATGATTTTGGTTTTCCACATCTCTCACTTGGCTTGACGTCAAGATTACACAACCACACTAAAAAACCTAGTGGAAAAAGAGTATTGTGTATTCCTGGCCAAAGTCTTTTAGACTTTCCTGGAATGATAGTCAAATGTTTCATGGGGATGTTCTTCATGCACACCATGTACTCCTTCCAAGCATTCATGATTGAAATTATAAATTTACTCCAATGACAATGTCGTACATTCACATGCACCTTCTGTATATCCTTTTGGTATTCGTATAAGTGCAATTAGAACTGGGACAGAGCGAGTATATTTGTCTCAAAATTACTCCCCCAGGGTAGGGTGGCGACGCTTGGTTGTTTGGGCGAAGGTGGTGGGCAGGGGTGTTGGGGTTTTCGGGAGGAGGTTGCAGTTCTGGGCGTCAAAGGTGGTAGTCCTGGGTGGTGGAACAGTGGCGCGGTGGGTGCAGGCGGCGGTGCTGGGTGTAAGGAGCGCTGGCGAAGGCGCCGACAAGTGGTGGTTTCGGTTATAAAATTTTGAAGGTTGGGTGGGGAGCGGGGTGAAAAAATAGATCGGCAGCGGCAGGTGGTGGTCAATAACTATGTTTGAAGATGAAGAAAAAGAGGTCTAGGGGTAGAATTGTCATTACATTTTCAGTTTTGAGTCCAGTGGTAGTTTTATCTTTTCATGTTTGGTCAACTGTTAACTTCATTGAGCCAATGCCGAAATTTAGCAAAATGAGTATAACTGCACAATTTTACAAAAATTTAGCATTAGTTTTGCACTTTCATATTTTACAAGATTAATAGGGTTATTTATCACTTTACCCTATATTCAAATATGCGATCAACTTTTTATAGAGAATAAAAAAAAGTAAAAGTGTAAGTTTACACTAGTGGAAAAAGTGTGATTAAAGACGGTTTTAAAGTACCAGAGAAGACACATTTCACGTGCCTTATCTGACTCTGTCTTTGATCGTCAATGATCATTGTTTGGAGGTCCGAATTCGATTCCGAATTCAGAAAATATTTTTGGGGTTCTAAAAAAGGCTATCGAAAATCTGAGGTTTTTGGTAGCAAACAATATATATATATATATGGGAAACAAACAGAAAACCATCAACAACGGGGGTTAAAAAATAGATATGGAAAAAAAATCAAACAACACAGATTAAAAAAAACAAAATAAAAAACTTCTTCGGAGCAATGGACTTCTCTGACGCGGTGGAGTAGTGCAGTAGGCTTCGGGCTCAGCGGCGGAGGAGGGGTCAGCGACGGCGGAGGGCTCAGCAGCGGAGAACGGTGGAGGCGCCGATCAGAACTATGGAGAAGGGAGGGGAGATGAAGGGGTGCTAATCGGAGAAAACTAAGGGAGTAGAATAAAATTAAGGGAGAAGAGTTTTCTGAAATTTAACTAAAGGAGGAAGCCTTAAATGAGTTATTTATATATTGAGCCATTAATAGCAGACCATTAAAGGTGTTTTTACAATATAGCCGTCTTTAATTGATTTACATGAAAAGCGAAACCGATTTTAATCGATTTGAACTGCATTCAAAATGAAAGAGTGACTTGGGAAGGAAGTTCCGACTTCTAAACTTAATTCGGGTCCCTATTAAAAATGGTTCCTCGGAAAATTAAAATAGCCGCTTTTAATTGCTCTCTTTAATAAAGGATTTTCCACTAATATGAGGTGAGACGGGGAGTAAGACTAAGTTTATCGGTGACCGAATACATTTGGTCACCATGTTTTGTGTTAAAAAAACATGAAAAGAAAATGGCCAGCCCAACCGTGGGTGTACTATGGGCCAAAACAGACTTTTGTTTTGGAATGTGATGGATGAGGTTGTTGTTATGTGTTACAATCTCATTGGTTGAAAATGTAACAAATCAAATCAAATCAAATCAAATTTAATTATTTTATCTTCCTATTTATTTATCTAATTTTACATTGGCAATGTTTTGGAAAAGATCGTCTTTCCCTAAACTTATGGGAAAATGGAGTTTAATTAAAATAATAAAAGGTAAAAGGTGTTAGTTGCAATATTAAATATTTATAATGCAACGTGTAGTAGTTATAAAATTTATAACCCGATTCATGCAACCCGAAAATTTTATCTTAATTTCTTCTAATTTTCACTTTAAACCTTGATTTTTCCATAAATTATGGAAAACTCATCTTTCAAGAGACGGACTCTTTTACATTTTGAATTTTTTTTAAATAAAATTAATTGAAATAAAGTACATTTACCATTCCCTATAAATAGAGATTAACTTTACCATAGTTCAATGCACAACTCAATATTTCTCTTCTTCCTACTTAAAAAATACTTTCTCCATAATTTAGTTTATTATA
>JAULKM010121635.1:0-20889 GCA_032355605.1 Rubia tinctorum | reverse complement strand
AACATGTAAGGCAAGAACGATAAAACTCAAGGTAAGAGGTAAAGTGACTAATTTCTCCCATAGTTACCGTTTGTACGACACAATCCCATGTATTCGTCTCAATTTGGTTCCGAAATTTGTACCGGAACCGAAGGGGGAGTTAGAGGTGTCGTAGAGGAACTCACCCCTCAAGCAACCTGTTGTTTCCTTGGCACCATCTGATCAAGAACTAACATCACAGAGAACAACATCAAACTAACAAGTACATAGGGATTTGGAATGTTAGGTTTAGCATTGAGAGTTAATAACCATAACATTTCCAAAGAAAAACAACGTCTTCATGCATTTGCCACTATGAAATCATCCAATAAAAATATCTAACATATATTGATAAATATTCAAACATCATGATAGAATTAAACAATCAAAGTCACAATGATGTAGTTGGTAAACTATAATCAACATAAAGATGGAATAAAGATAATGTCAATATATGCAAGATGGTGGAGAAATGTGTTGAAGTGCGGTGGTTTTTAGGAGTATTGATAGAGAAGAAGAAGAAAGAAAAATGATTTAGTTTCTGAGGAAGATTTCGCAGTCGCGAAAACATTGTCGCGACTCGCGATGAGTACGTCGCGAGGGAGAATGTTGGTACCTGGAAGTTGCAAAATGGCCAGATTCTTCTGATTCCCATCGCGATCGCGAGGGTCCTGTCGCGACTCAAGATGGCCTGTCGCGACTCGCGATGGACCTGTCGCGATCGCGATAGATTGGAACTGGGAATTGGAAATTTTCCCATGTTCATCGCGACTCGCGATATCTCTGTCGCGATCGTGACAAACAGAGTATCCCAGCACTTAGAAGAATTTTTTCTTACCTTCTTTCCAAGCTTTCTTTCCTTTCTCAAGGCTGCCATTCATTCATCTTCTCCAATGCAATGCACTTCATATTTGCTACAAAATCATGGAAACACACCGTGAAATATCAAGACAATAAAAATGAAAAAAAACCAAAAGAAAGCCGAATTTATGTATGTCGTCGGCGTGACTTAGCTCCGTATTTTTAAGGTCGTCGGCACGACCCTAATGTTATCCATATGGTGAAGGTTTAGACCCCTTCACCATGAGTATCCAAAAGTAGAGAGGTGGGGGTACAAAACTTTCAAGAGGAAAGTCTTGTAGAGGTGGAGTTGGTTAAAAAAGAGTTGGGTGGTTAGGAGGCTTGGGTTGCTCTTTTGGCTCCTCTCTTATCTCTTTCAAAACTTTCAAAAATTGTGGAGTTGGTTCACTAGGTGGGAGTAGGGGTGATAATGGTAATGGATGTACCACAATCACCCCTTCCTCCACTTCATTGCATTTAACCACCAACTCCTCATCCCTTTCAAACTCGAGCTGATTTGTTAAGGTGACCTCACTTATCGTATCTTTGAGTTCGACTTGGGATGATGTGTCTTCAGAATAACGAGCTTCCAATCTAATCACCACTTCCATAATGTTTCTCATTTGCCCCTCCAAATCCTCGATTCTTGAGGAATGTTGAGTTTCAACTTCCTCATTAATCTTGGATAACCGTGTTAAGTTTGCTAATGTAGCCATAATCTCTACGTTAGTAAAACTTAAACCGTCTTCTTGGGCTTGGTTTTGGGGAATGGTGGAAGGTGGTGGGGGATAACTATACTGCTTGTAATATTGGTTTTCTGGCTCATTCTCATACCACAAATTCGGATTACCACTCCACTCCGGATTGTCAGAATTGTGGTACAGATACCATTCTTGAGCCTCTTGCCCTTGAAAACCATCAACTCCACTCTCTGGATAGCACTCTTCACAATACCCTTGGTTTTGGAAACCAACAATATTTTCTTCCTTTTAGTGTTTACCCTCAATGTATAGAAATATTCGGTAGGATGGTCGGAATGACAAATCCCACAAAATATTGCTCGTTAAGCCTCTCTTCTCATCATGAGTTCCCTCAAGGTGAGATGATCCATATTTTTTTATAAAAAATTTCAAAAATGTTGGAATGATATTGCAAGGATTCTCGATAAAAATTCACCAAGAACTCAAGCAATACCTACTCCGAACAAAAACAGCCAAAGACAGCCAAAGAGAAAAAGAAAATAAAAACAACTAGAAAATACTCACACATAATATGCCCAAATACTAAAAAAATACACGCCTCTTCCCCGCCAAAATTTGGGAGGTCATCGCCGTACCTCTCAAAGATGTAATTTATAAGCCCTTTTGCTTACTAAATACAAGTAGATAGTTGGCAAGTCGGGGTCGTCCACAGAGAAGAGGGATATTCCTTAGGGTTCATGCATACACGGGTGAATATAAGCCTAGATATATATATATATACATAGATATAAAAGCAAGAAAAATAGAGTTTTCAAAGCCTAAAAGTCCACCAAAATGAGTACAAAAAATCCCAAAATCACCATGTAAAATGGATGCATCACCGCGATGGTCAAACGGGTGTGACCGTTCTGTAAGGCTAACGTTTTGGTGTAGCCTTGATGTATGTTGATGAATCTTCGGTGCGTGTTGAGGAATGTTTGGCACGGCTAAAGCATGAAATGGTGAAACACGGCGCAAAGATGTGAAACAATGGGAGCCTTTGGTGGTTAGATGAAAGAAGGTGGGATCTTTGGTGGGAAAATGAGCAAGGCTGAAAACAGTGATGCTAAAGGCACGATAAGATGTGTCCGTTTGGGACAGACACACGGTTATGGGGCCGTGATGGTCAAATGGTTGTGAACGTTCGATAAGGCTAACGGTTTTGTGCGGCCTTGGTCTATTTTGATGCATCTTTGGTGCGTGTTGAGGCATCTTTGGCACGGCTAAAGCATGAAACGGTGGAGCACAATGCAAAGATATGAAACAATGGAAGCCTTTGGCGGTTAGACGCAAGAAGGTGGGATCCATGGCGGGAAAGCGAGCAAGGCTAAAAATGGTAATGCTAAAGCAGCGAAGAGACGCATCCGTTTGGGATAGATGCATAGTTATGGGGACCATGACGATCAAACGATTGTGAACATTCGGTAAGGCTAACGGTTTGGTGCGGCCTTGGTGTATTTTGATGCTTCTCTGGTGCGTGTTGAGGCATCTTTGTCACGGCTAAAGCATGAAATGGTGGAGCACGGTGCAAAGATATGAAATGATGGGAATCTTTGGCGGTTAGACGCGAGAAGGTGGCATCCTCTGCGAGAAAAATAATAAGGCAGAAAATGGTGATGCAAAAAGCGCAATGACACGAGCCCGTTTGGGGCAGATGCACAATTATGGGGCCGTGATGGTCAAACGGGTGTGACCGTTCCGTATGGCTAACGGTTTGGTTTGGCCTTGGTGTATGTTGATGAATATTCGGTGCGTGTTGAGGCATGTTTGGCGTGGCTAAATCATGAAACAGTGAAGCATGGCGCAAAGATGTGAAACGATGGGAGCCTTTGGCGGTTAGATGAAAGAAGGTGGGATCCTTGGTGGAAAAATGAGCAAGGCTGAAAACAGTGGTGGTAAAGGCGCGATAAGATGTGTACGTTTGGGGCATGATGATCACCGTTCGAAAAGGCTAATGGTTTTGTGCGGTCTTGGTCCATTTTGATGCATCTTTGGTACGTGTTGAGGCATCTTTTGTGTGGCTAAAACATGAAACGGTGGAGTACGGTGCAAATATCTGAAATGATGGAAACCTTTGGCGGTTAGACGCAAGAAGGTGGGATCCATGGCGGGAAAATGAGTAAGGCTAAAAATGGTGATGCAAAAGCAGCGAAGAGACGCATCCGTTTGGGATAGATGCATAGTTATAGGGACCGTGACGATCAAACGATTGTGAACGTTCAGTAAGGCTAACGGTTTGGTGCGGCCTTGCTGCAATTTGATGCATCTTTGGTGCATGTTGAGGTATCTTTGTCACGGCTAAAGCATGAAATGGTGGAGCATGGCGCAAAAATGCGAAACGATTGGAGGCTTTGGAGGTTAGATGCAAGAAGGTGGGTTCCTTGGCGGGAAACCGTTAAGGGGTGTGAGCTAAAAGGCTAAGAGGACCGAGTATAGACCGGCTAAGTGCTGGGCACTCGATGGTAATTTGGTTGTTGGCTAAAACGGGCAAGGCTGAAAATGGAAATGCAAAGGGCGCGAATTGATGAGTCCATTTGGGGTAGGCGCACAATTATAGAGCTGTGATGATCAAACGATTGTGACCGTTTGGTAAGGCTAACGGTTTGGTGTGGCCTTGGTGCAAGTTGATGCATCTTCGGTGCGTGTTAAGGAATCTTTGGCACGGCTAAAGCATGAAACGGTGGTACACGATGCAAATATGTGAAATGATGGAAGCCTTTAGCGGTTAGACGTGAGAAAGTAGGATTATTTGCGAGAAAACTAACAAGGCTGAAATGGTGATGCTACAAGCACGATGAGATGCGTCCGTTTAGGGAAGAGCTGAAAGGCTAAGAGGCACAAGTATGGACCGGCTGAGTGGTGGGCACTTGGTGGTTATTTGGTTGTTGGCAAGAAAGGGCAAGGCTGAAAATAGTGATGCAAAAGGCGCAAAGAGACGCGTCCGTTTGAGGTTGGTTCACGGTTATGGGGCCGTGATGATTAAACGGCTGTGACTGTTCGGTAAGGCTAACTGTTTGGTGTGGTCTTGGTGCATGTTGATGCATCTAAAGAGCGTGTTGCGGCATCTTTGGCGTGGCTAAAACATGAAACGATGGAGCACGTTGCAAAGATGTGAAACGATGGGAGACTTTGGTGGTTATATGCGAGAAGGTGGGATCCTTGGCGGAAAACCATTAAGAGGCCTGAGCTGAAAGGCCAAGAGGAACGAGTATGGACCTATTGAGTGCTGGGAACTCGGTGGGGATTCGGTTGTTGGCAAAAATAGGCAATGCTGAAAATGGTGATGTAAAAGGCGCAAAGAGACGCGTCTGTTTAGGGCAAGCGCATGGTTCTGGGGCCATGATGATCAAACGGTTGTGACTGTTCGGTAAGGCTAATGGGTTGGTGTGGCCTTGGTGCATGTTGATGTATCTTTGGTGTGTGTTGAGGCATATTTGACGTGGCTAAAGCAACGGTGGAGTATGATGCAAAGATGCAAAATGATGAGAGCTTTTGGCGTTTAGACCCAAGAAGGTCAGATCCTTGGCGGGAAAATGGGCAAGGCTGAAAAAATATGCTAAATGTGTGATGAGACGCGTCTGTTTGGGGCAGACGCACGGTTATGGGATCGTGATGATCAAACAATTGTGACCGTTCGGTTAGGCTAACAGTTTGGTGTGGCCTTGGTGTATGTTGATGCATCTCTAGTGCGTGTTGAGTAATCTTTAGTGCGACTAAAGCATAACACGGTAGAGCACGGCGCAACGATGTGAAATGATAGGAGCCTTTGGCGGTTAGACTCGAGAAGGTGGGATTCTTGGCATGAAAACTAACAAGACTGAAAATGGTGATGCTAAAGGTGCTATGAAACGCTTCTGTTTGGGGCAGATACACGGCTATGGGGTTGTGACTGTTTGGTAATGCTAACTGTTTGGTACGGCCTTGGTCCATTTTGATGAATATTTGGTGCATGTTGAGGCATCTTTGGTTTGGCTAAAGCATGAAACGGTGGAGCACTGTGCAAAGATGTGAAGCGATGGGAGCCTTTGGCAGCCAGACGCAATAAGGTTGGATCCTTGGAAGGAAAATGAGCGAGCCTGAAAATGGTGATGCTAAAGGCGTGAAGAAACGCTTCTGTTTGGGGTAGGCGTATGGTTATGGGACTGTTATGATCCAATGTTTGTGATCGTTCGGTAAGGCTAACTGTTTGGTGCGGCCTTGGTGCATTTTGATACATCTTTGGTGCGTGTTGAGGTATCTTTGGCTCGGCTAAAACATGAAATGGTGGAGCACGGCGCAAAGATGTGAAATGATAGGAAGCTTTGGCAGTTAGACGTGAGAAGGTGGAATCCTTGGCGGGAAAACTATCAAGGCTGAAAATGGTGATGCTAAAAGCGCGATGAAATGCGTCCATTTGGGGAAGACGCACGGTTATAGGGCAGTTCGGTAATGCTAACGGTTTGGTATGGCCTTGGTGCATGTTGATGCATCTCTGCTGTGTGTTTAGGCATCTTTGGCTCGGCTAAAGCATTTAACGGTGGAGCACGGCGCAAAGATGTGAAACGATGGGATCCTTTGGCAGTAAGACGCAAGAAAGTGGGATCCTTGGTGCAAAAATGGGCAAGGCTGAAAACGGTGATACTAAAGGAATGATAAGAAGCATCCGTTTGGGGCAAACGCACGATTATGAGACTGTAAGGCTAACAGTTTGATGTAGCCTTGGTGCATTTTGATGCATCTTTGGTGTGTGTAGAGGCATCTTTGGCACGGCTAAAGCATGAAACGGTGGAGCACGGCGCTAAGATGTGAAACGATGGAAACCTTTGTCGGTTTGACGTGAGAAGGTGGGATCCTTGGCTGGAAACCATTAAGGGGCATTAGCTGAAAGACTAAGAGGCACGAGTATGGACCAGCTAAGTGCTGGGCACTTGGTGATAATTCGGTTGCTAGCAAAAATGGGCAAGCCTGAAAACAACGATGCAAAAGATGAGAAGAGATACGTCCATTCGGGGCAGACACACTGTTAAGGGGCCGTGATGATCCAACGGTTGTGACCGCTTGGTAAGGCTAACTATTTGGTGTGGTCTTGGTGCATGTTGACGCATCTTCAGTGCGTGTTGAGGCATCTTTGACACGGCTAAAGTATGAAACGGTGGAGCACGGCGGAAAGATGTAAAACGATGGAAGCCTTTGGTGGTTAGACACAGGACAATGGAATTCTTGGCGGGAACCATTTAGGGGCGTGAGCTGAAAGGCTAAGGGCACGAGTATTGACAACATGAGTGCTGGGCACTCGACGGTAATTTGGTTGATGGAAAAAGTGGGCAAGGTTGAAATGGCGATGCAAAAGGCGCGAAGAGACGCGTCAGCTCGAGGCAGGCACACGGTTATGGGGTCGTGATGATCAAACTGTTGTGACCGTTTGGTATGGATAATTGTTTGGTGCGGCCTTGGTGCATGTTGATGCATCTCTAGTGCGTGTTGATGCATCTTTGGCGCGGCTAAAGTATAAAATGGTGGAGCGCGACACAAAGATGTGAAATGATGGAAGCCTTTGGTGGTTAGACGCAAGAAGGTGGGATCCATGGTGGGAAAATGGGCCAGGATTAAAATTTTGATGCTAAAGGTGCAGTAAGATGCTTCTGTTTGGGGTAGACACATGGTTATGGGATCGTGATGATTTAACGGTTCTGACTGTTTGGTAAGGCTAACGGTTTGGTGCAGCCTTTGTGCATTTTGATGCATCTTCGATGCGTGTTCATGCATCTTTAGCGTGGCTAAAACATGAAACGGTGGAGTACGACACAAATATGTGAAACAATGGGAGTCTTTCGCAGTTAGACGTGAGAAGGTGGTATCCTTGGCAGGAAATCGTTAAGGGGCATGAGCTAAAAGTCTAAGAGGCACGAGTATGCACCTGCCCCGAATTTGGTGTGGACTTGGTGCATGTTGGTGCATCTCCGGTACGTGTTGAGGCATTTTTGGCGCAGCTAAAGCATGAAACGGTGGAGCACGACGGAAAGATGTGAAACGATGGGAGCTTTTGGCGGTTAGATGCGAGAAGGTGGGATACTTGGCTGGAAAACTAACAATGTTGTAAACAGTGTTGCTAAAGGCGTGATGAGATGCGTCCATTTGGGGGTAGACGCACGGTTATGGGGCCGTGATGATCAAACGGTTGTGAATATTTGGTAAGGCTAACGGCTTTGTGCGGCCTTGGTTCATGTTGATGCAGCTTTGGTGTGTGTTCAGGAATCTTTAGCGTTGCTAAAGCATGAAACGGTGGAGCATGGCGCATTGATGTGAAACGATAGGAGCCTTTGGCTGTTAGACCAAGAAGATGGAATACTTGGCGGGAAACCGTTAAAGGGCATGAGATGAAAGGCTAAGAGGCACGAGTATGGACTTGCTGAGTCTTAGGAAATCGGTAGTGATTCGGTTGCTGGAAAAAAAGGCAAGGTTAAAAACAGCAATGCAAAAGGAGCGAAGAGACCCTTCTGTTCACGGCAGGGACATGGTTATGGGGTCGTGATGATCAAACGGTTGTGACCGTTCGGTAAGGCTAACGGTTTGGTGTGGCCATAGTGCATAGTGTGTCCATAGTGCATGGTGATGCAACTTCGGTGCGTGTTAAGGCATCTTTGGAGCGGCTAAAACATGAAACGGTGTAGCACGGAGGTAAGATGTGAAACGATGGGAGCCTTTGGCGGTTAGATGCGAGAAGGTGTGGTCCTCGGCGGGGAAAACTAACAATGTTGTAAACGGTGTTGCTAAAGGTGTGATGAGGCGCATCCATTTAGGGTAGACACATGTTTATGGGGCCGTGATAATCAAACGGTTGTGAATATTCGGTAAGGCTAACGGTTTCGTGTGGCCTTAGTTCATGTTGATGCAGCTTTGGTGTGTGTTGAGGCATCTTTGGCGCGGCTAAAGCATGATACGGTGGAGCACGACACAAACATGTGAATCGATAGCAGCCTTTGGCTGTTAGACACTAGAAGGTGGGATCCTTGCTGGGAAAACTAACAAGGATGAAAACGGTGATGCTAATGGTGCGATGAGATGCGTTCGTTTGGGGTTGACACGTGGTTATATGCCATGATGATCAAACGATTGTGACTGTTCGGTAAGGCTAACGGGTTGGTGTGGCCTTGGTCAATTTTGATGCATCTTGGGTGCATGTTTAGGAATCTTTGGCGCTGTTAAAGCATGAAACGGTAGAGAACGGCACAATGATGTGAAACGATGGGAGCCTTCGGCTATTGGACGCGAGAAGGTGGGATCCTTGGCGGGAAACCGTTAAGGGTTGTGAGATGAAAGGCTAAGAGGCATGGGTATGGATTGGCTGAAAGCTAGGAAATCAGTAGTAATTTGGTTGTTGGCAAAAAAGGGCAAGGCTAAAAACATCGATGCAAAAGGCGCGAAGAGACGCTTCCGTTCAGGGCAGAGACATAGTTTAGACGCGAGAAGGTGGGAACCTTGGCGGGAAAACTAACAAGGCTGAAAATGGTGATGTTAATAGCGTGATGAGACTGGTCGGTTTGGGGTTGACAGGTGGTTATGTAGTCGTGATGATAAAACGGGTGTGACTGTTCGGTAAGGCTAATGGTTTGGTGCGGTCTTGGTTAGTTTTGATGCATCTTTGGTGCATGTTCAGGAATCTTTGGCACTGCTAAAGCATGAAATGGTGGAGCACGACACAATGATGTGAAACAATGGGAGCCTTTGGCTGTTAGACGCTTGAAGGTGGGATCCTTAGCGGGAAACCTTTAAGGGGCGTGATATGAAAGGCTAAGAGGTACGAGTATGGACTGGCTGAGTGCTGGGAAATCGGTAGTAATTCGATTGTTGGTAAAAAAAGTGCAAGGCTGAAAACAGTGATGCAAAAGGCGCGAAGAGACGATTCCGTTCAAAGCAAGGACACGGTTATGGGGCCGTGATGATTAAACGGTTGTCACCGTTCGGTAAGGCTAACGGTTTGGTGTGGCCTTGGTGTTGATGCATCTTCAGTGTGTGTTGAGGCATCTTTGGAGCGACTAAAGCATGAAACGGTGGAGCACGGCGGAAAAATGTGAAACGATGGGGGTCTTTGGCGGTTAGACGTGAAAAGGTGGGATCCTTGGCAGGAAAACTAACAATGTTGTAAACAGTGTTGCTAAAGGCGCGATGAGACGCGTCCGTGTGGAGTTGACGCACAATTATGTGGCCATAATGATCAAACAGTTGTGACTGTTTGGTAAGGCTAACGGTTTGGTGCGGCCTTGGTCCATTTTGATGTATCTTTGGTGCATGTTCAGGAATATTTGGCGCTATTAAAGAATGAAACGGTGGAGCACAACGCAATGATGTAAAACGTAGGGAGTCTTTGGCTGTTAGACGCGAGAAGGTGGAATCCTTAGCGGGAAACCGTTTAGGGGCGTGAGATGAAAGGCTAAGAGGCACGAGTACAGACTGGCTGAGTGCTGGGAAATCAGTAGTAATTTGGTTGTTGGAAAAAATGGGCAAGGCTGAAAACAGTGATGCAAAAGACGCGAAGAGAGGTTTCCGTTTAGGTCAGGGATACGGTTATGGTGCAGTGATGATCAAACGGTTGTGACCGTTCGATAAGGCTAACCGTTTGGTGTGGCCTTGGTGCATGTTGATACATCTTCGGTGCGTGTTGAGGTATCTTTGGCATGACTAAAGCATGAAACGGTAGAGCACGGCGAAAAGATGTGAAATAATGGGAGTCATTAACGTTTAGACGCGAGAAGGTGGAATCCTTGGCGGGAAAACTAACAATGTTGTAAACGGTGTTGCTAAAGGTACGATGAGGCGCGTCCGTTTGGGGTAGACGCACGATTATGGGGCCGTTTTAATCAAACAGTTGCGAATATTTGGTAAGGCTAACGGTTTCGTGCGGCCTTGGTTCATGTTGATACAACTTTGGTATGTGTTGAGGCATCTTTGGCGCGGCTAAAGCATGATACAGTGGAGCACGGCGCAAAGATTTGAATTGATAAGAGCCTTTCGTGGTTAGACGCGAGAATGTGGGATCCTTGGCGGGAGAACTAACAAGGCTGAAAATGGTGATGCTAAAGGCACGATGAGACGCATCCATTTGGGGTTGATGCCCGATTATGTGGCCATGATGATCAAACGGTTCTGACTATTCGGTAAGCCCGATGGTTTGGTGCGGTCTTGGTCAGTTTTGATGCATCTTTGGTGCATGTTCAGGAATCTTTGGCACTGCTAAAACATGAAACGGTGGAGCACGACACAATGATGTGAAACGATGGGAGCATTTGGCTGCTACACAGGAGAAGGTGGAATCCTTGGCGTGAAACCGTTAAGGGGGCGTGAGATGAAAGGCTAAGAGGCACGAGTATGAACTTGCTGAGTGCTGGGAAATCAGTAGTAATTTGGTTGTTGGCAAAAAAGGGCAAGGCTAAAAATAGCGATGCAAAAGGCGCGAAGAGACGCTTCCGTTCAGGGCAGGGACACGGTTATGGGGCTGTGATGATCAAATGGTTGTGACCGTTCGGTAAGGCTAACAGTTTGGTGTGGCCTTGGTGCATGTTGATGCATCTTTGGAGCATGCTAAGGCATCTTTGGCATGGCTAAAACATGTAACGGTGTAGCATGGCAGAAATATGTGAAACGATGGGAGCCTTTGGTGGTTAGACGCGATAAAGTGGGATCCTTGGTGGGAAAACTAACAATGGTGTAGACGGTGTTGCTAAAGGTACGATGAGGCGCTTCCATTTGGGGGTAGACGCACGGTTATGGGGCCGTGATGATCAAACGGTTGAGAATATTTGTTAAGGATAACGGTTTCGTGTGGCCTTGGTTCATGTTGAGGCATCTTTGGCACGGCTAAAGCATGATATGGTGGAGCACAACGCAAAAATGTGAATTAATAGGAGCCTTTGGTGGTTAGATGCGAGAAGGTAGGATCCTTGGCGGGAGAACTAACAAGGCTGAAAATGGTGATGCTAAAAGCGCGATGAGACGCATCCGTTTGTGGTTGACGCACGGTTATGTGGCTATGATGACAAATGGTTGTGATTGTTCGGTAAGCCTAACGGTTTGGTGCGGCCTTGGTCAGTTTTGAGGCATCTTTGGTGCATGTTCAAGAATCTTTGGCGCTGTTAAAGCATGAAACGGTGGAGGACGGCTCAATGATGTGAAACGATGGGAGCCTTTGGCTGTTAGACGCGAGAAGGTGGGATCCTTGGCGGGAAACCGTTAAGGGGCATGAGATGAAACGCTAAGAGGAATGAGTATGGATTGGCTGAGTGTAGGGAAATCGGTAGTAATTCGGTTGTTGGTAAAAAAGGGCAAGGCTGAAAATAGCGATGCAAAAGGCGCGAATAGACGCTTCAGTTCAGGGCACGAACACGATTATGGGGCTGTGATGATCAAACGGTTGTGACCATTCGGTGAGGCTAATGGTTTTGTGTGGCCTTGGTGCATGTTGATGCATCTTCGGTGCGTGTTGAGGCGTCTTTGGCGCGGCTAAAGCATGAAACGGTGGAGCACGGTGGAAATATGTGAAAAATGGGAGCCTTTGGCGGTTAGACGCGAGAAGGTGGAATCCTTGGTGGGAAAACTAACTATGCTGTAAACGATGTTGCTAAAGGCGCGATGAGGCGCATCCATTTGAGGTAGACGCACGGTTATGGGGCCGTGATGTTCAAACGGTGGTGAATATTCGGTAAGTCTATCGGTTTCATGTGGCCTTGGTTCATATTGATGCAGCTTTGTTGTGTGTTGAGGTATCTTTTGCATGGGTAAAGCATGATACGGTGGAACACGGTGCAAATATGTGAATTGATAGGAGCCTTTGGCGGTTAGATGCAAGAAGGTGGAATCCTTGGCGGGAAAACTAACAAGGCTAAAAACTGTGATGCTACAGGCGCGATGAGATGTGTCCGTTTAGGGTTGACGCGCGGTTATGTGGCCTTGATGATCAAATGGTTGTGACTGTTCGGTAAGGCTAATTGTTTGGTGCGGTCGTGGTCCATTTTGATGCATCTTTGGTGCATGTTCAGGAATATTTGGCGCTGCTAAAACATGAAATGGTGGAGCACGGCGCAATGATGTGAAACGATGTGAGCCTTTGGCTGTTAGACGCGAGAAGGTGGGATTCTTTGCGGGAAACTGTTAAGGGGCGTGAGATGAAAGGCTAAGAGGCACGAGTATGGATTGGTTGAGTGCTGGGAAATCGGTAGTAATTCGGTTGTTGGAAAAAAATGGCAAGGCTGAAAACAGTGGTGCAAAAGCCGCGAAGAGACGCTTCCGTTCAGGCCAGGGACACGGTTATGGGGCCGTGATGATCAAACGGTTGTGACCGTTTGGTAAGGCTAACGGTTTTATGTGGCCTTGGCGCATGTTGATGCATCTTCAGTGCGTGCTCAGGAATCTTTGGCGCGGCTAAAGCATGAAATGGTGGAGCACGGTGAAAAGATGTAAAACAATGGATCCTTTGGCGGTTGGACGCGAGACAGTGGTATTCTTGGCGGGAAACCGTTAAGGGGCGTAAGCTGAAAGGCTAAGAAGCAGGAGTATTGAACAGCTGAGTGCTGGTCACTCGGAGGTAATTCGGTTGTTTAAAAAAATGGGCAAGGTTGAAAATGGCGAAGTGAAAGGCGCGAAGAGACGCGTTATTTCGAGGCAGGTGCACAGTAATGGGGTCATGATGATCAGACTGTTGTGACCGTTCGGCATGGCTAATTGTTTGGTGCGACCTTGGTGCATGTTGATGCATCTCTGGTGCATATTGATGCATCTTTGGTGCGGCTAAAGCATGAAATGGTGGAGCACGCCACAAAGATGTGAAACGATGGGAACCTTAGGTGGTTAGACGCAAGAAGGTGGGATCCTTGGTAAAAAAATGGGCCAGGCTGAAAACGGTTATCCTGAAGGTGCTATAAGACGCGTCTGTTTGGGGCAGATACATGGTTATAGGACCGTGATGATGAAACAATTGTGATTGTTCGGAAAGGCTAACGGTTTGGTACGACCTTTGTGCATTTTTATGCATCTTTGGTGAGTGTTGAGGCATCTTTGGCACGGCTAAAACATGCAACGGTGGAGCACGACGCAAATATGTGAAACAATGGGAGTCTTTCACAGTTAGACGTGAGAAGGTTGTATCCTTATCAGGAAACCGTTAAGGGGCATGAGATGAAAGGCTAAGAGGCACGAGTATGGACCAACTGAGTGCTGGGTGAAAATGGCGATGCAAAAGGCGAGAAAAGACGTGTCCATTCGGGGCAGGTGCATGATTATGGGTCCGTGATGATCAAACGGTTGTGACCGTTCGGTAAGGCTAACAGTTTAGTGCGGCCTTGGTGTATGTTGATGCATCTCTTGTGCATGTTGAGGCATCTTTGGCACGACTAAAGCATGAAACGGTCTAGCACGGTGCAAATATGTTAAACGATGTGAGCCTTTTTTTGTTAGAAACGAGAAGGTGGATCTTTGGCAAGAAAACTAACAAGGATGAAAACGGTGATGCTAAAGGAGCGATGTCATGCTTCTGTTTATGGCCGTTGTGACCGTTTGGTAAGGCAAACGGTTTGGTGCGGCCTTGGTTCATGTTGATGCATCTCTGATGCGTGTTAAAGCATCTTTGGCTTGGCTAAAGCATGAAATGGTGAAGCACGGGACAAATATGTTAAACGATGGGAGCCTTTGGCGGTTAGATAAGAGAAGGTGGGATCTTTGGCGAGAAAACTAACAAGACTTAAAACGATGATGATAAAGGCGTCGCTTCCATTTAGGGTTGGCACGCATGATTATGGAATCGTGATGATCAAACGGTAGTGACCATTCGGTAAGGCTAACGGTTTGGTGCGGCCTTGGTTCTTGTTGATGCATCTCTGGTGCATGTTGACATATCTTTGGCGTGGCTAAAACATGAAACGGTGAAGCACGGAACAAATATGTTACACGATGGGAGCCTTTGGCGGTTAGAAAAGAGAAGGTGAGATCTTTGGCGGGAAAACTAACGAGGCTGAAAATGGTAATGCTAAAGGCGCGATGAGATACTTCTGTTTAGGGAAGACATGCATGGTTATGGGGTCGTGATGATTAAACGGTTGTGATCGTTTGGTAATGCCAATGGTTTGGTGCGGCCATGGTGCATGTTGATGCATCTCATGTGCATGTTGAGGCATCTTTGGCACAGCTAAGGCATGAAATGGTGGACCACGGCGCAAAGACAGAAATGATGGGATCCTTTGGTGGTTAGACGGAAAAAGGTTGGATCCTTGGCGGAAAATGGGAAAGTATAAAAATGTTGATGTTAAAGGCGCGATAAGACGCATCAGTTTGGGGCAGACACACAGTTATGAGGCCGTGATGATCAAACGGTTGTAACTGTTCAGTAAGGCTAACGGTTTGGTGTGGCCTTGGTGTATTTTGATGAATCTTTGGTGCGTGATGACACATATTTGGCACGGCTAAAGTATGAAACTGTGGAGAAGATGGGTCCTTGGCGGGAAACCATTAAGGGGAGTGAGCTGAAAGGCTAAGAGGCATGAGTATGGAACGGTTGAGTACTAGGCACTCTATGGTAATTCGGTTGTTGGTAAAAATGGGCAAGGTTGAAAAAAGCGATGCAAAAGACGCAAAGAGACGCGTCCATTCAGGGCAGACGCACGGTTATGGAGCTGTGATGATCAAACAGTTGTGACTGTTCGGTAAGGCTAACGGTTTGATGTGGCCTTGGTGCATTTTGATGCATCTTTGGTGCATGAATAGGCATTTTTGGCATGGGTAAAGTATAAAACGGTGGAGCATGGCCAAAGATGTGAAACGACGGGAGCTTTTGTTAGTTAGACGCGAGAAGATGGGATCCTTGGCGGAAAATGGTCAAGGCTGAAAACGGTGAAGCAAAAAGCGCGAAGAGACACGTTCGTTAGGGCAAGCGCACAGTTATGGGACCGTGATGATCATACTGTTGTGATTGTTCAGTAAGGCTAACAGTTTGGTGTGTCCTTGGTGCATGTTGATGCATCTTCAGTGTGTTTTGAGGCATCTTTGGCGCAGCTAAAGCTTGAAACCGTTGAGCATGGCACAAAGATGTGAAATGATGGGAGCCTTTGGCCATTGGGCATGAGAAGGTAGGATCCCTGGCAGTAAAATACGCAAGGCTGAAAACAGTGATGTTGAAGGCACAAAAGACGCATCCGTTCGGGGCAGACTCACGCGTACGAGGCTGTGATGATCAAACAGTTGTGACCATTCGGTAATGCTAACGGTTTAGTGAGGCCTTGGTGCATGTTGATGCATATTCGGTGCATGTTGAGGCATCTTTGGTGCGGCTAAAGTATGAAAGGGTGGATCACAGAGGAAAGATGTGAAACGATGGGAACTTTGGCGGTTAGATATAAGAAGGTGGGATCCTTGGCGGGAAAAATAACAAGGTTGAAAATAGTGATGCTAAACGAGCGATGAGACGCGTCCGTTTGGGACAGAAGCACAATTATGGGCCATGATGATAAAATGGTTGAAACTGTTCAGTAAGGCTAACGGTTTGGTGTGGCCTTAGTGCATGTTGATGCATCTCTGGTGCGTGTTGAGGCATCTTTGGCGCGGCTAAAGCATGAAATGGTGGAGCATGACACAAATACGTGAAACAATGGGAGCCTTTTGCGGTTAAACTCAGCCAGGTGGGATCCCTTGCGGGAAAATAGGTAAGGCTAAACAGTGATGCTAAAGGTGCGAAGAGAAGCACCCATTTGGGGCAGACTCACGGTTATAGGGCTGTGATGATCAAACAGTTGTGACCGTTCGGTAAGGTTAATGGTTTTGTGTAGCCTTGGTGCATGTTGAGGCATCTTTGGCGCGGCTAAAGCATTTAACTGTGGAGCACGACACAAACAGGTGAAATGATGGGAACCTTTGGTGGTTAGACCCAAGAAGGTGGGATCCTTGGTGGGATACTGTTAAGAGGTGTAAGTTGAAAGGCTAAGAGGCATGAGTATGGACCGGCTGAGTGCTGGGCACTCGGTGATAATTCGGTTGTTAGAAAAAAATGCAAGGCTGAAAACGACGATGAAAAAGGCGAGAAGAGACGGGTCCATTCAGGACAGGCGCATGGTTATGGGGGTCGTGATGATCAAACAGTTGACAATGTTCGGTAAGGCAAACGGGTTGATGTGGCCTTGGTGCATGATGATGTATCTTCGGTGCAATTTGAGGCATCTTTGGCAAAGCTAAAGCATGACACAACGTGCATGGCGCAAAGATGTTAAACGATGGAAAACCTTTGGCGGTTAGAAGAGAGAAGGTGGGATCCTTGGCAAGAAAACTAACAAGGCTAAAAATGGTGATGCTAAAGACGCAATGAGACGCGTCTGTTTGGGGCAGATGCACGGTTATGGGGCCGGGATGATCAAACGATTGTGACCGTTCGGTAATGCTAACCGTTCGGTGTGGCCTTGGTGCATGTTGTTGCATCTCTGGTGCGTGTTGAGGCATCTTTCGCAAGGCTAAAGCATGAAACAGGGGTGCATGATGCAAAGATGTGAAACAATGAGAGCCTTTGGAGGTTAGACGAAATAAGGTGAGATCCTTGGCGCGAAAATGGGCAAGGCCGAAAACAGTGATGCTTGGCAGAAAACTAAACTGGCAGAAAATGGTGATGCTAAAGGTGTAATGAGATGCGTCCGTTTGGGGAAGACGCACATTTATAGGGCCATGATGATCAAACGGTTGTGACCGTTCGGTAAGGCTAACGGTTTAGTGCGGACTTGGTGCATTTTGATGAATCTTTGGTGCATGATGACGAATCTTTGGTGCATGATGACACATCTTTGGCGTGGCTAAAGCATGAAACTGTGGAGCACGACACAAAGATGTGAAATGATGGGAGCCTTTTGCGGTTAGACGCGAGAAGATGGGATCCTTGGCGGGAAACCGTTAAGGGGAGTGAGCTGAAAGGCTAAGAGGCATGAGTATGGACCAGCTGAGTAATAGACACTCTTTGGTAATTTGGTTGTTTGCAAAAATGGGCAAAGCTAAAAACAACGATGCAAAAGATGCAAAGAGACCCGTTCGTTCGGTGCAGGCGCACGGTTATGTAGCCGTGATGATCAAACGGTTGTGAACATTTGGTAAGGCTAACGGTTTGATGTGGTCTTGGTGCATATTGATGCATCTTTGGTGCGTGATGAGGCATATTTGGCATGGCTAAAGTATAAAACGGTGGAGCACGACCAAAGATGTGAAATGACGGGAGCTTTTGGTGGTTAGGGGAGAGAAGGTGGGATATTGGGTGGAAAATGGGCAAGGCTGAAAACGGCGATGGAAAAGGCGCGAAGAGACATATTCGTTGGGGCAGGCGCACGGTTATGGTGCCGTGATGATCATACGGTTGTGACCATTCGGTAAGGCTAACAGTTTGGTGTGTCCTTACTCCACGTTGATGCATCTTCGGTGTATTCTGAGGCATCTTTGTCACGGCTACAGCTTAATACCGTTGAGAATGGCGTAAAGATGTGAAATGATGGGAGTATTTGGCTATTGGGCGCCAGAAGGTAGGATCCCGTGCGATAAAATATGCAAGGCTGAAAATGGTGATGCTAAAGGCACGAAGAGGTGCATCCATTCGGGGCAGATTCACGCTTACAGGGCTGTGAAGATCAAACGGTTGTGACCATTCGGGAAGGCTAACGGTTTGGTGTGACTTTGGTGCATGTTGATGCATCTTCGGTGCATGTTGAGACATCTTTGGCGTGGCTAAAGCATGAAAGGGTGGAGCACGGAGGAAAGATGTGAAACAATGGAAGCCTTTTATGGTTAGACGCAACCAGGTGGGATCCTTGGTGGGAAAATAGGCAAGGCTGAAAATGGTGGTGCTAAAGGCGCGAAGAGACAGGTCCGTTTGGGGGCAGACTCACGGTTATGGGGCCGTGATGATCAAACTGTTATGACCGTTCGGTAAGGCTAATGGTTTTGTGTGGCCTTGGTGCATGTTGATGTATCTTTGGTGCGTGTTGAGGCATTTTTGGCGTGGCTAAAGCATTTAACGGTGGAGCACGGCACAAAGAGGAGAAACGATTGGGCCTTTGGTGGTTAGACCTGAGAAGGTGGGATCCTTGGTGGGAAACCGTTAAGAGGTGTAAGTTGAAAGGGTAAGAGGCATGAGTATGGATCGGCAGAGTGCTGGGCACTCGGTGGTAATTCGGTTGTTAGTAAAAAATTGCAAGGTTGAAAACGGCGATGCAAAAGGCGAGAAGAGACAGGTCCGTTCAGGGTAGGCGCACGGTGATGGGGCCGTGTTGATCAAACAGTTGTCACTATTTGGTAAGGCAAACAGTTTGGTGTGGCCTAGGTGCATGTTGATGCTTCTTCGGTGCATGTTGAGGCATCTTTGGTGAAGCTAAAGCATGAAACAGTGAGCATGGCGCAAAGATGTTAAACGATGGGAGCCTTTGGCGGTTAGACGATAGAAGGTGGGATCCTTGGCATAAAAACTAACAAGGCTAAAAATGGTGATGCTAAAGACATGATGAGACACGTCCGTTTGGGGCAGACGCACGGTTATGGGGTCGTGATGATCAAACGGTTGTGACCGTTCGGTAAGGCTAACGGTTTGGTGCGGCCTTGGTGCAGGTTGATGCATCTTTGGTGCGTATTCAGGCATCTTTGGCACGGCTTAAGTATGAAATTGTGAAGCACGGTGCAAAAATGTGAAACGATTGGAGCCTTTGGCAGGTTAGACGCAAGAATGTGGAATTCTTGGCAAGAAAACTAATAAGTTTTAAAATGGTGATGGTAAAGACGCGATGAGACACTACCGTTTGGGGTAGACGCACAGTTATGGGGCTGTGATGGTCTAATGGATGTAAAAGTTTGGTAAGGCTAACGGTTTGGTGCGGCCTTGGTGCATGTTGATGCATCTCTGTTGCATGTTGAGGTATCTTTGGTTCGACTAAAGCATGAAACGGTGGAGCACGGTGCAAATATGTGAAACGATGGGAGCCTTTAGCGGTTAGACGCAAGAATGTGGGATTCTTGTCGCGAAAATGGGCAAGGCTGAAAACAGTGATGCTTAAGGCGCGATAAGACGTGTCTGTTAGGGGCAGAAGCACGGTTATAGGACCGTCATGATCAAACGGTTATTATCGTTTGGTTAAGCTAATGGTTTGGTGTGGCCTTGGTGCATTTTGATGCATCTTTGGTGCGTGTTAAAGTATCTTTGGCACGGCTAAAGCATGAAACAGTGGAGCACAGCGCAAAGATGTGAATCGATGGGATCCTTTGGCGGTTTGTCATGAGAATGTGGGATCCTGGGCAGAAAACCGTTAAGGGGTGTGAGCTGAAAGGCTAAGAGGCACGAGTATGGACCGACTGAGTGCTGGGTACTCAGTGGTAATTCCGTTGTTGGAAAAAATGGGCAAGGCAGAAAATGACAATGCAAACGGCGCGAAGAGATGCATTCGTTCTGTTAGGCACACAAATATGGGGCCGTGATTATCAATGGTCGGTATGGCTAATAGTTTGGTGCAGCCTTGGTGCATGTTGATGCATCTTTGGTGCGTGTTGAGGTTGCTTTGGCACGGCCAAAGCATTAAACGGTGGAGCATGTTGCAAAAATGTGAAACAATGGGAGCCTTTAGCGGTTAGACGTGAGAAAGTTTGATCCATGGCTCGAAAATGGGAAATCCTGTAAATGGCGATGCAAAAGGGGTGAAGGGATGCGTCCGTTGGGGGCAGGCGCACGATTAGTGGGCCGTTATGATTAAACGGTTGTAACCGTTCGGTAAGGCTAATATTTTGGTGTGTCCTTGGTGAATGTTGATGCATCTTCGGTGTGTGTTGAGGTATCTTTATAGCTGCTAAAGCATGAAACAAGGGAGCATGGCGCAAAGATGTGAAACGATGAGACCCTTTGGAGGTTATACATGAGAAGGTGGAATCCCTGGCAGGAAAATGGGCAATTCTAAAAATGGTGATGCCAAAGGTGCGAAAAGACGCGTCCGTTAGGGGCAGACTCACGGTTATGGGGACGTGATGATCAAATGGATGTGACCGTTCGATAAGGCTAACGGTTTTGTGCAACCTTGGTTCATGTTTACGCATCTTTGGTGCATGTTGAGACATCTTTGGCCCGACTAAAGCATGAAACGGTGGAGCACAGGTGATATGAATCTCCTTGCGAAGAATCTGGATTGCGGAAAATTGGATCTTTAACCAAATGGGGATCTCGCCCAACCCACTTGTGTTGCACGAATTGCAGGGTCTAGCCCGCAGGGTACACTCAACTCGACTTATAAGCGTCTAGCCCGCAGGGTACACTTACAAGGTTTCTCTACAA
>JAULKM010121627.1:0-20890 GCA_032355605.1 Rubia tinctorum | reverse complement strand
CTAGGCTTATATCCACCCCTATATGCATGAACCCTTAGGAAAATCCCTCTTCTTTGTGGACGACCCCGACTTGCCACTATCTATTTAATTGTATTTAATAAGAATTTAGAGCTTATAAATTGTATCTTTGAGAGGTACGGCGATGACCTCTCACATGTCTGCGAGAGTGACGGGCGACGTCAGCCACAAAAATAACCGACGTCGGTAAACGAGAAAGACTTGCGACGTCGGTCATTCTAGACTATTTACCTCGATTCTTTTAAAACCGAGGTAAAATATGTACTTTTTAACGATTTTTTTAAATAACGTAAAAAATTAAATTCAAAAATAAAAATACAGAGGTAAAATAACCTTTTTACCTTGGTTATTTTCCCATAACCAAAAAACCGAGATAAAAGGGATAAAGTAATAACAAAAATTTAAGTGAAGGTGCATGAATCAGTTCTAATTCTTAGTATGACTGAATTAAGAGTACAGCAAAATGAAAAATAGGGAGACGAGTACGGATTTCGTCACACTATTAGGGCATTGCTATTTCACACCCTATATTTTAGGGTACATGCCCTGTATTTATACGTATTATGTATATTCTCAATATATATATATATATATATATATATTATTTTGGGGTAATTTTTTTTCAACAATCCCTCTTCCCTTTGTGAAACCGTCTGAAGAAGCAGCTAAAGACCCCTCCCTCGCCGTCCACTCCTGTCCTTTGTCCGCCGTCTGCCATCGACCTCCGCCGCCCATTGCCGACCACCGTTCTCGCCAAAATCTGATTAGAAAGGTAAAAATTCTCTACATCCATTTCTGGTAGCTGATAATCGGATCTGGTGGGTGAACGGGTGGTGGGTTTATGGTTTGTTATTCTGGGAATAGATGGTGTGGCTGGAGAAGGGCGAGCTGGAGAAGGGGTGGGCGGTGAACTGGAGAAAGAGTGGGTGGCGGGCTGGAGAAGGGGGGCACGGTCTCCGGCAGGAAAACAGGAGAAGAGGGAATAAAGAATTTGATATATTATTATTATTTGTATGTTATTTGATATATTATTATTTGTTTGTTATTATTGATTATTATTATTTATATTATATGATATATTATTATTTGTATATTATTATTGATTATGTTGCATAGATATTTTGAATAAAAGAAAATAAATTGGATAGTGTTATATATTTTTTAAAATTTGAAGAATTGGAGAAAAAACCATTTATATGTGATGAAAATATTGAATGATTTGTTATGAATTTGTATTTCTATTTTCCTTTTACATTTCATCATTGATAAGAGATTACTCTTAAATATGTAGTTTATTATTTATGTAATTAAGATTTAGTTGATTATAAAAATAGGAAAATAGAGTATTTTTATTATTATTTAGAATGATATAATGTATAAATATATTTATTCAATTTTTGTAATTCTATTTTCTTTTTTACATTTCATCATTGATAAGAGATTACGTTTAAATATGTAGTTCATTATTTGTGTATTTAGGATTTAGTTGATTATTAAAATAGAAAATAGACCATGTTTATCATTATTTAGAATGGTATAATATATACATATATTTATTCAATTTTTGTATAACACTGATATACATATATTTTTGCAACAGTTTTTCTCTACCTGGATCCTTCGTCGCGAGAAATATTAGCGATTACACGGTGATGATCCTATGGAATAGGAGGTTGTAATATTCTATGATATTATTGGTTTTTCTTCGGTTTTTTCATATACTTCACAATATTTCAAGGTTATTTAGTATGGACATCATATGTAACATTAATTCTTATGCGACCTTGACCTATTTGTCTTACATTTGATTGCAATGACTTTTGTTTTGACCTGTTAACTCATCTAAGCAAACGTTACCCAAAACATCCAACACATGAAATAAAACTTCGTCACACTTCCATTGATAGGCAAGATATGAATATTAAAGCACATGAAAATGTTCAAAAACCATGAAAAATAATTATGAGTCAAGGTTGTTCGTAAGCCTTCTTCCAAGCCACCATTTTTCCCGAAAGGGTAACTCTGAACCAACAACATTCGAATTTCTGTAAACCATCCATTGATAAGCTACATGGGGCATCTAACAGTTTGGTTTGACAAGGATCCTAAAACAAATGCCTAGCACTGCGTACATACACGATGTGCAACTCCCTCCCTGTTCCCTCCTCACCCCTGGTAGCCCTCAGCGGTAAAATGTACAACAATGGCTTGCAGAACCATTAAGGCTGATGTAGTATAAAACTATAGCTGTGTTGTAGTATGTGGCAACTGGAAACATATCCAGAATTACCTGAAACCAGTGTTCAAGTCCACATGGTCCATTGAAATATTTTATACGGTTCCTGGCCAATTCAATTTCATGTTGTGCACCGTAGATGTTAACATAATCAAGTCAGTCAGCTAATAACTGATTGAATACCGCCCGGCGTGCTCCATACTAATCATCCTCAGCTTCTACATGAAAGCAATCGGTGGTACACCAAAACCCACAATTTCCATCAGACACCACATCGTTCCTGCCCTCTATGTAATGCCTAATGATGTGAGGACCACTCTCTAGATAGGGAACTTGCGCTGTAGGAGTAACATTTTATCAGAAAAAGGGATGTTTCTATACATTGTGCTCATATATAAATATGAAATTTCTACCAACATATGAAAATAGTTGTAAGTTTTACCATGTCTGCTCCCTCGCCTTGTTGACCACGACCAGGAGACCGTGAACTGCGCTCTCTAAGAGATTTCCCGTACCGTTTACTAACATGCTCGTGGTAGCTTGGTGCTCGCCTAGTAGTTCTTGACCCAAATCCGTGGCTTTCATCTGTGGTTCTCATCTATGGTTCTCATCCACCCAAATGAGAGCCACAAAGCAAAAAAACCAAATGAGAGCCATAGGATGAGAAGCATGCGATGAGAGCCATCGCGAGGGCTCTCATGACATGACTCTCATTTGATTTATGTTCTTGTGGTTCTCATCGCATGGCTCTCATCGCATGGTTCTTATCCAATGTGATGAGAGTCATACGATGAGAGCCATGCGATGAGAGCCATGCGATGAGAACCATGCGATGAGAGACATGCAATGAGAACCATGCGATGAGAGTCATGCAATGAGAGCCACAAGAACAAAAACCAAATGAGAGCCATGTGATGAGAGCCATGTGATGGCTCTCATCGCATGGTTCTCATCGCATGGTTCTCATCGCATGACTCTCATCGCATGGGATGAGAACTATGCGATGAGAACCATGACCACCGAAGTTGGAGATCAGCCGGGAATTTGCCGGAATTTGGTCGAAGGTCAACCGGAATTTTACCGATCACCACCATCAAAAGGCGGCAGCTCACCGCCGGTGACCGCCACACCACCGCCAGTAGTAAATCAAAATTTTAAAATTGAAATTAAAATTAAACATTCAAAATTTTAAAACTGAAATTAAAATTAATTATTCTGATTTATTTAATTTTAGTTTTATTTTTAGTACATTATGTATTCAAAAAGTATAAATACATGGCGTGATATATCAATCCACCATTATTATAACGATCGACCTTTGGCAGATTTCTTAGTTCTGAATCAGATCGAAGTAAAACAAAGTCAAGGATATAATATCAAAAATAAGTAGCTAGCTAGTTTGTGGGTGATGAAATTTGTTATTAATTATCATATTACTTCTTAGAATCTTCTTAGCAAAAGTTTTCAAAAAGTTTTCAAAAGTTTTAAGTATCATATTATTTCTCCACCAATCCATACCATACTTTTTTTTTATCATTAATGGGAAATGACCTGCAGTACTTTATAATAATCACAATCAAACAAATAAAATTCTTATGGAGGCAACAGACATGAAGAAAAAAACTGCTTAACAAGAAGTTATTTTTATTCCACTTAACTTCACATTTTCTTCAATTCATTTTTTTTAAAGAAAAATGCATAAAACCATAAATTCAACCAGAATACAAATAATAATATCAGTACATAAATATTTTATGTTTATTATAACACATAAATTTTTAAATACTACTTTTTAATGATTAAATATTTTTGGAAAAGACTGATGGAAAGTGTAATTTGGAATGAAGCGTCGGAATACTAGAAACTCGAAGGGTGATCTACTTGGGGGTTGAAGGGGCTAAAATCCAGATTTTTTTTGAGGGAATTGTATGTGGAGAGATGAGAGGTCAGTTAAATACTGACACGTGGCAAATGAGTGAATAAAAAAATTAAAAACATAAAACTAAATTATGACCTCACTCACTTGTTACGTGTCAGTATTTAACTGGTCCCTCAGCATATACCTTAAGGCTTAGTGGGATTCGAACCAAGGTCTACAACCTCAACACTTAGAATACTAACTACTACGCCAAAACACATTTACTGATTATATACTGAGTCAAATAATCTTAAATCTTAGCAAGTCTTTGAAAAAATAAAACACAATTAAATCTCACCTCTCATACGCAAAACCTCACTCCGCCGCTCTCGTCGTCGTCCACTGCCGCCACCGCCGTCATCCACCCCCGCCGCCAGTATTCTTAGCCGTCACCGTTACTTTTCGCTGTCGCCGTTGCCATTGCTGCCCGCTGTAACCGCACGTAAACAAAATGTGTCGTCCCCATTGTGCTGCACATGGATCGCACGCGCACAAACTTCCTTGCTGTTGCGCTCCTCTGTGACTCTGTAACCAGCTTCTTCTTCTAGATCTTCGTTGTTCGCCGTCGTAGTTCTCTTACAGATCGCTCCTATTCCGTTCCCTTTGCCGCAGTGTTGTGAATTGATTAAATCTAATTTAGAGAAAAATCAATTATCTAATCCTGGATCTCAAGCATGCAATTAATTCGAATATATCTAGGAGTTTGTCCCGCCCCCTCCCGTGTCACTAATAAACACAAAATATTTTTCATGGGAGATGAATTCACTAAACCGAGAGGAGGAAGTTTCAAGGATCAAAGATAGAAATTTGTATTGTTGATCTCGTTTCTATTACTATGCTACCTATGTGGTAGATAGTGGCAAGACCGGGGTCGTCCATAGAGATGCTAGGAATCTACAAGTTAACTACACACAGTTGCGATCAGATTGTCAATCCGACCACGTGCCAAGAATAGCTAGTATTGCTAAAATAGGTTTTTTGGAGGGTGGGGAGGTGTTTCCTAACAACTACGAGCGTGCAAGACCACAACAAAATAAACTATATGAGCTAGCACTTGGGGAGTATTTACGTAACATGATCGGTGTTATATTTCGATCCTCGATTCTATCACATTACAAATTAAAAAACCTATTCTAGTGTTTATGACACGTGGTGGGGTCAATGGTCAAAAGTTCCCCATACATGTCATGTAGGGTGAGCACATAATCTTCCATCGGCAACGCCTAAGTAATTATGGAAATACAACAACGGCTACGCCTGCTGCGCGGATCTGAATCTCTCTCGTACGATTACATCTCGGGTACTCCACCATGAATGGTTCTCCCTAGGCATACAAAGGCAAAGGGGATGAAGCACCATATCAATGGCTCTAGGGTTTCTAACCCTAGTTTGCTACTAGCACTGTGTCTATCCGTAATGCTTCGGCCCAATTGTCGGCTAAGACTAGTGTATGATCGATCGTAACGTTGACTCGACGATGCACATGCACACACCCATACGGTCTCGTACTATTATTACCCCAAGCACATCTAGGTTTCCTTCTGCGGGGGATACGGATAAGTGCACCAACATGAAAGTAGACTATACTGTGTGCCAATCCTAGTGTGAAAATCATGCAATTAATAAGAATATGAAGAACACGCCAATATAATCATCATAAACACATTGATATGGGTAGATCTATAGAATCTCCCAAAACAAACACCAAATCATGAATGCAAATGAAAACCCCAAGTTAATTAAGCATTGAACCCAAATATTTCATTGGATTCAATGCCTTTAGGCAAAACAAAATAAAGAGAAGAAGATAAAAGATTTTAGAGTGAAGGAAGAGCTCGTTTCTCGCTTTACCCGACTCATAAGAATATAAAATGAGCATAAAATCAAACCCTAGTAGACATAGGTTGATATATATATAGTAGAAGGACTGAGGCCTGAAAAAAGGCCCAAAATAGGCCAAAAAACCCTAGCAGCCGCAAACGGTACGGGTTGTGCAACCGGGCACGGTCGTACCGTGTCGCCTGGCATGATCTGTGTCTCCTGGCACAACTGTGCTAGCCTCCTGCTGACACAGGCAGCCTTCCTTAGCACAGACTGTGTCACCTCGTGCTGATGTAGGCTGGCTAGTCTGGTACGACCATGTACCCTCGTGGTCAGCATGTGTCAGTTTCTAGTCCTCCGTTTTGAACTTCTGAATCGTGTGCCCCATGTTGTTTTGCGTGAGCCGTCGGATGGAAGTATTTCTTGATCATTTGAACGGTGTGGTCCGTGTCGTTCTTTGCACCCCATATGCTAGTCTTTGCATTTTTAGAGTTGAAACGACACAGACAGTGTAAAAGAGCATGGTCCGTGTCCATACTTAGCCTTATGAAGGATTGGGGCTACATGGGCCAGGACGCATCAAGCGGTTTGTGCCTAGAGGGTTTGGCATGGTCATGCTGGAAGGCACGGTCTGTGTCGAGTGCCTCTGGCACAGCCGTGCTGGAAGGCTTGGTCCGGTTGGTTGTGGTCGGTTGGCCAGTTAGTTGGTTTGAGCTGATTGATGCCACCGTTCTATTTTTTATATTTTTGAACTTCGACTCCTCATTTTTCCTGGTCATTCCCATCTACTACCACAGTTTTGTTTCATGGCCTTCTATCTACTACCATAGTTGCGAATGACCTTCAAATATCTTCTACCATCCTCGCGGATGGGATTCTGCAAAATAATGCTGAAGCCCTCACGAACAACCTACTAGTAAGCTCACAAAAGAATATCTAGGTGCCCGTGAGGATAATTTGTCTATTAGATTCAATTACGTGTACAAAACTTAGGATTCAGATAAGAAAACCAACAATGGTCATCTAAACCCTTTGTAATGTAAACCTAACTAAAACTAGAAATCAACCAAACAAAAAATAATAATAAATGTGTCAATTGCATTTTTAAAGCATGCAATAAGGTGCACATCAATCCCTCACACTTAAACCTTTACTCGTCCTCGAGTAAACAAAACCGAGAAAAGATCCAAGAGGAATGTAGCATGAAAAGATAAGTTAACCTATACATTCAACTTTATTCCTATGCTACTATAGTTCCCCCAAACATTGTAAGAATCTCACAATTCTCACTCTCCCCAAAGATGCTAAAGTAGCCTATCCACCAAAATTCAATCCATCAAAAGGCAAAGTGTATATGTGATAAGTGCGAAGCGAAACCTAGTCTTCTGAAAGAAGCCGCCAATGACAATCCAAAAGATGTTTCCATTTGAAGTTCCTATTTTCTCTCAATTTCTCTCATTTTGCCTAGGATTCCTTTCAGGTTTTCATCCTAGCATTCACACATGTTGAGCTCACCACTCTCCTAGGTCTTTCTATCTAGACGTGTTTTTCCCATTTTTGGCTAAGTTGTCCTTTCGAGTTTTCAACTCAGCCGGGTTTTTTTTTTCATTTTTCAAAATTTTCAATTTTTTTTGTAGCACAAAATGTCCCAAAGATGGGCTTCATACTACATGAAGATAAGCAAAAACAATTACACCACAAAAATTCTCCCAAAACAAAAAGATAACCCCCCTAAAGATCAAATCACACCACCAAAGTGCATCCAAAACATCCCAAACAAAATGATATCAAGAATACAAAGGGAATCTCAAGCTTAAAAACTCTCTCCCTCACACTTGAACTTTGCACTGTCTCCAATGCAATGAAACAATAGAAATCATAACGTACAAAGAAAAAAGTAGTGAAACTCACTCATGTGACCTCGAAGGGTCCTCCCTCAAGCACCTTGTCTCGCCTCTCCTCCTCCTTTCTTCATGTCTCATTTCCTGCCTCTCGATGGGAATAACATCCCAAAAACCATCCATCTTTGAGATATATTTTCTCTCGAACAAGTTCTTGATATACTTCTCTTGGACATCCACCCTCTCATTCGCAATAGCGAACTTCTCCTTCACTTCCTGCTCAATAGAGTCTAACCTAGATCCCAAAAATTACATGGCCCCCTCCATAGAGTCTAACCTAGTCCCGAACTGCTCCGATCGTAAACTCATTCCTCCTACTACGTGATTAATCTCCTACACCATTTGGGTAGAACCCATAAGTTGTTCCCCAAAAGTGCGCAGTAGGTCGAGGAAGTCCGCTGGAAGGTGAGTGTGGCTAGGTTGTTACCTTGATGGAATTTCACCGTTATCTTCCTCAATATCCATGTCTAGGTTCGATAAGACTACGTAGAAGTGTTTTTTCAAACCGCGGATAGGGTTCTAGAAACAAGTCCTCCAATAAAGTGTCTTGGTTGATAGCGGTGCGCTCCGGTGTTGGAATAGCCATGAAACTGCAAATTGTAGTGCCACCGTACAACCAAATGAAACGATCCTCCAAGGTAGTTGTAGAAATCATTGAAGCTCGTGATAATTTGTCCATAGTGTACCTCGTTCCCAAACCACCTAAGTGCACGAATGCAAACAGAGAAGGAACTGGATGCCCCAAATGTTAGGCTAAGAGTCCGAATATGCCTCCCATTGGTATCTTGCCACATTTCTTGTTTCCCATGGCTAAGCATTCTTCCACAAAGGGGTGGAAATTCCCCTCCGGAGTTATCTCTTAAAGGACTTGGACGTCCGAACCGAGGCACCATGAGATCTCTCTGTGGCAGAATATCCCCGTGGACAAGAGTCACTGGACATACCGCAATTCCGGATGGAATATTGATGTACTCTTGCATAAATGCTTCCTCTCTGTGCCCGAAAGAATCCTCCAGAAATTGCTCAATGAAAATGCAAGGCTTTGCCGGTGTATCCCCGGGACTTCTTTCTCGTACTTGCACCTAAATGCTTAAGTAATGTCCCGATCCAAATGGAAATAGATGACCCTCCTCCCATCATTGTTCGTTGCTTGCTCTATGGTTACCAAAAACTCCAAATTATACCTTTTGTAAGTCTTGGCATGCTTATCTAAGAAACCCTCTAGGAATATTCGACTTATCAAATAAGTAACGGGCTTGAGTAGACCTAGAGCTATCAAGGTCTCCTTGCATGCAAATTTTGTCTCCAATATGGTCCTCTTTGGGCAGTTCAAGTATCTCTATCTTTGGGCTGAACTCCTGAAAGCCAATCCCATGAACTCCTCAACAACAAAGGCAGGTTAGGAGGAAGGGATGTTGTCGGCTCTCATCTCCCAACCTTGGCCGACTTCTTCCCTTTGTCACCCCAGGAAGTTGTTCCTTTATCCGGCCAATTTCTCTTTGGAGCCATTTTATCACAATCAAGAAAAAGGTGGTAATGCAATAATAAATAAATGCATGCATCAAGTATCATTCAGGAAGAATACTCTTTCTAAATAGCCAACACATTCCAAAACATACTACCTCAACATAAAGACTATTAAATCAAGAATCATTCTTCCTAAACACAAACCTTATGGAAAATCATAGCATCCCATCAAGAAGATCATGCAATCAACAATTATTCCTCCTAAAAAATGACCATCAATGAAGATCATATCATCTTAGCACAAGAACATATGCTTCCCCCACACTTAGTTCAACATAGGATCACTCATATAACCCAGATACTTTCCGAAAAACACATCAATTTTTTGAGATTCAAGATTTTCATCAAAACACCATCATGCTAAATAAATCAAGTTAACATAAAGCTCAAAATATTACCCGGAATTTGAAACTAAGAGCTGAAAAATCCACACAAGAAGAAGCAAAAATGCTAATTTTTGAGAAAAAAAAACTTCAATTTTCAAGTTTCATCAAGATGAAGTGAGAGTGTGGGTTCTTGAGGGACTTGAATGAGCTAAACGATTCCTATGGGTAGGGGAATGTACTATGAACTCTTATTTTCAGCAATTCATGTTTCTGTAAAAGAAGATGATTTAGAAGGGAGGTACAAAGAAGATAAGGATGACATAAGTAAAAATAGAAACTCTAGGGGACAAAAGTACCAATTAATTAATGCCTAAGGTAGGTGGTGATGTTAAGTATAGTACTACTTACATCAACAATTCTAGGGAATAAAAGATTTGCTGAATAAATGGGGGCAAAAATGCATGTTTTGACTTAAAATTTTATTTTTTTGAAAATCAATATTTTTTACCCACCAACAGCTCCACACCAGGCTAACATGAGTGTGCCACCTGGAGCCTTGGAGTGATCAGATAACTGGAAAAATACCCTAGTTTCATTAAGCTCGAGACCATTACATGCTTAACTAAACCTCGAGAGCTAGCTTGGGAGTGATCAGATAACTGGAAAAATACCCTAGTTTCATTAAGCTCACCTATGTATAGGTATTCATAAAGGCTAGAAGGGATCACAAATTTTAACCTAAGCAGATAGGAATTGAAAACATCCCGGGGTCATCACATTTCATAGGCAAGTTCCCATAATTTAAAGTATCCACTTCCCATATTTTCAATTTTCCTACCTTACTAATTATTTTATTCCTCTTCTCAGTGCATGCAACTTTCAAGAATTTAGCATAAGAGGGAACATTCTCAATTAAATCCAAAATTGTGACGCTAACCTCAGCATTCTCAAAGATTTTGCAAATATGTGTATCATCGGTTGACAATTTTGGCTTTTCCCTAAGCGCACTAGGGAAAGGTGGTAGAGGATTCACCCTCACCTCGGGTGTGGGAAGCTCTTTCATGGGCTCCTCCTCTACAACCATCTCACGCTCCTCCAAGTTGGTCTTGTTGCTTTCCACAATCAAGTCGTCCTCTTGCAAGATTTCCTTCTTGGGATCACACAGTTCCTTCCTCCTCCTTAGCTTCTATAAACTCACATTTCTTGGATTGATCTCCGGTTGGGAAGGGATCTTGCCAAACTCTTTAGCCTCAAGTCGGCTCACCGAGGTAGCGTGTTTCCCCGACTTGGATTTCAAGGGTTTTTATGCTTGAAAAATCCCTAGTCACAAGATCTTCAATCTCATACCTTGTTCGATCCATGAACACATATTGTTTCTTATCCAATTGGGTAATAGCCTCCAAGATTTCTTCACAATCCGACTTGTATAGAGAGGTTTTGTTGTTAGTAGGCCCTTCGCCCCTTGGATAGGGTTTATTTAAGATTGTCTGCCTCAATTGTACCCTTGAACTTGATTCTCCTCGCGTAAACAGAATTTGGGGTGATCGCAATATCTAGGGTTGAAGGTATTCACATAGGGGTATTGCCTTTCACCTCTTTGGTTCCCTCGGAACCCTTGTTATTTCCCTTACCGAATTGTTGCCTATTTCCACCATTGATGTCTAATTCCTTCACCTATTCCAAGTCTTCCACCATTTGTTGACAAGTGTTGATGTGATGATCGAGACTACACATCCCACAAACCTTGACTTGGTGAACTCTCCCTTTCATGAATTCCTTCAACATAGAAGCAAGCACTTGGACTTGCTCTTATAATTTGGGAGATTCAGCCAGCTCATCCACTGTTTTCACTCGGGATCTAGTAACAAAATTCTTTGTTTGATTGATAATTTATTCGAAAAGTGCCATTGCGTGTTTCAGACTCTTGTCGGTAATCTAAATATCCCATGTTGTGTTCACCATCCTCATATCATCATCACATAGCCCTACGAAGAAATAATACACCAAGTTGCCCTCCTTGAAAGGATGATATGGACAGTTCGCCAATAAACTCTTAAATCTCTCCCAATACCTATATTGGAGAGCTCTTTCATGAGAACTGCTGATTTGGAAGCCGAAATGTACTTCTCTAGGAACCTCCACTTTATATCCATCCAAGAAATGATACAACCTGGAAAAAGATAATATAGCCAATCCTGGGCCGCATCCCACGACAAGAAAGAAAAGGATTTCATGTTGTAGTCTTCTTACGAAACTCCCGGTGGCTTCATATTGGTGCAAACTAGGTGGAACTCTGATAAGTGCTTGTTCGGATCTTCACCGTCCATTCCATGGAAAGTTGGAAAACTGTGGATCATGTCGCTCTTGAGATCACATGTCACATTGGGTGGCAAGGGTGGAAAGATAATACATAGGGGTTGATTCTCCTTAAGTGTGTGATTGTCCTCCGTAATTTCTACGGTCTCTTCAACTAAAAAAGTCAGCTCTTGTGGAACCCTTACTCTAGCTCTCCTCCTCATTCTTCTTCTTCTTCGACTACTTTCATACACCCTTAGATAGTGTAAAGTTCTTAAGTTTGTGGCACGGTTATGTACCATAAACTAGGAGCCAAACAATACCAAACTAAGAAGCAACACTATCACAAGGATTAGAAGTACATGGATCACTAGCACAAAGGCTCAAAAACAAAAAAACAAAAAAAACACTAACTACTCACCTAACAAGCTATGTAAGTTAACGACTAGACCTCTAGACTAGCATCCCAAGCAGTGGTGCCAAAATTTGACCCGTCCCTTCCCAGTGTCGCTAATAACCACAAAATATTTTTCACGGGAAAATGCACTCACTAAACCGAGAGGAGGACGTTTCAAGAATCAAAGATAGAAATTCGTATTGTTGCTCCTGTTCCTATTACTATGCTACCTATGAGGTAGATAGTGGTAAGACTGAGGTCATCCACAGAGATGCTAGGAGTCTAAAGTTAACTACACATAGTCATGATCGGGTCGTTAATCCGACCAAGTGTCAGGAATAGATAGTATTTCTAAAACAGGTTTTTGAGGGGTTTTTACTACAACTACGAGCATGTAAGATCATAAGAGAATAAACCATATAAACTAGCACTTGAGGAGCATTTGCATTACATGATCGGTGTTATGTCTTGATCCTCGATTCTATCACATTAAAGATATGCAAGCCTATTCTAATGTTTATAACACATGGTGGGGTCAATGGTCAACACTTCCCTATACATGTCACATAGGTTGTGCACGTAATTTTCCATCGGCACCGCCTCCGTAATTAAGGGAGTACAACAACGGCCCTGCCTACTGTGCAGATATAAGTCTCCCCGTACGATTATAACCCGGGCACTCTGTCACGGATGGTTCTCCCCAGGCCTACAGAGGGAAAGGAAATGAAGCACCTTGTCAATGACTCTAGGGTTTCTAGCCCTAGTTTTCTACTAACGTTATCTCTATCTGTAACCCTTCGGACCAATTTATCGGCTAAGACTAGTGTATGGTTGATCGTAACGTTAACTCGGTGACCCGTATGCACACACCTATACGATCCTAGACTATCATTACCCCAAGCACATCTAGGTCTCCTTCCCTGGGGGATATCAATAAGTGCACCAACAAGAAAGTAGACTTCAATATGTGCCAATATTAGTGTGACAATCATGCAATTAATAAGTATATGAAGAAAAAGCCAGCATAATAATCATAAACATATAGAAATAGGTATATCCATAGGATCTCCCAAAAAATAATCAGATCATGAATACAAATACAAATCCCAAATTAATTAATAACTCCCTAAACATTGAGCCCAAATATTTCATTTGATTCAATGCCATTGGGCAAAAGAAAAATAAAGAGAAGCAGATAAGTATTTTAGAGAGAAGGAAGAGCTCCTCTCTCTCTACCATACTCTTAAGCGTCTAAAATGAGTATAAACTTTAACCCTAGTAGACATGGGTTGATATATATAGTAGTAGGGTATTTGGCCTTAAAAAGGCCCAAAATAGGCCAAAAACCCTAGTTGTCGCAAACGGCACGGGCTGTGTAACTGGGCACAGTCGTGCCAGCTGGGGGCTGGCACGACCCCTATCTCCTGGCACGGCCGTGCTGACACGGGGGCTGCTGCCCTGACATAGGCCATGTTGACCAACACGGGCCATTGGCTAGTATTCTGCTTTGAACTTCTGAATCATGCGCCCCATGTCATTTGGCGTGGCCCATCTTCTGGAAGCATTTCTTGATCAGTTGAACAGCGCGGGCCGTGTCATTTTTTGCACCCCGGGGGTTGGTCTTCACATTTTTGTAGTTGAAACGACAGACCGTGTAAAAGGGCATAGTCTGTGTCTATACTTAGCCTAAGAAAGGATTGGGGTAACACGGGTCGGGATGCATCAAACGGTTCGTGCCAAGAGGGTATGGCACGACTCTGCTGAAAGGTACAGTCCATGTCGAGTGCCTCTGGTATGGTCGTGCTAGAAGGCTTGGTCTGTGCCGGGTCAGCACGCTGATGCCGGTTGGTGCTGGTCGGTCGGCCGGTTAGCTGGTTTGTTCCAGCTGATGCCGCCGTTCGATTTTTGACATTTTTGAACTCCGACTCGGCATTTTTCAGGCTCAATCCCATATACTATCATGTTTTTTGTTTGTGGTCTTCTGTCTACTACCATCCTTGTGAATGACCTTCAGATATCTTTTACCATTCTTGAGAATGACATTCAAATATCTTCTATCACCCTCGTCGATGGCCTTCTACAAAATAATGCCGAAGTCCTCTGAACAACCTACTAGTAAGCTCACAAAAGAATATCTCTGTGTTCGTGAGGACAAAGTGTCCATTTGATTCAATTAGGTCAACAAAACTCGGGATTTAGATAAGAAACCAATGGTCATTTAAACCCCCTGTAATGTAAACGTAACTAAAACTAGCGATCAACCAAACAAAACATAATAATAAATGTGTCAAATGCATTGGTTAACACATGCAATAAGGTGCACATCAGAGTTCAAATTAATTTTGAAACATGCTTTAACGTCAGATTCGATCAACCATGGAGACGGGAATCTTATATGTGATTACTCTATATGTATCCGGAAAGTACAATCGAACAGCGGCCACGGCTGTAAGCTTAGATTATAGATCAATAAGCAAAGACCTAGTCTTTTTTTTCTTCTCTTTACGGTGATGTTTGTTTTCTGAGAATTATTGGATTGATTTCTTGTTTTTGCCATCAGGGTTCTAATAATGTCATCATGAATGTTTCTATAAAAATATATATTTATATAGAATAGTAATTCATCCAAGAAACCCAAATCCAAGTCAATCTGAGCCTAGCCAAATTAGACTTAATGATTTTTAAACTCAATCGTCATATAATTACTATTTGGGCTCCTAGCATAATAAATATTTCTTTTATCCAATTTCATGTCTTATGTGTGACCCTATATGTTTAGTCATAAAAAGCTTCAAGCCAATATAATTGATGCTAGCAGATCGAAAGTGGTTTCCAATTAAATATTCCATTCACTCAAAATAACTGAATTAATTATCTCCATAAATAATCCTTGAACTATATCTGGAAAGTGCACATTGACTGAAAAATACTATTCCAACACGCAACGCTCCTTTTCCTCCGCACGGAATTGGCGCTTGACAGTGGCGCCGCCATCAGAGATGTAACCGCCATCCCAGAGCGATGGAAGAAGAAGTTCATAACGACAGAGCGGCAGAGCTGTTGCGCTGTTGCGGAACCTCGCTCTCGCGGTGGACGAACAACACAGTTGCATAGTGGCGGCGTTAGCGGCGGAAGAAGAAGAATCGCCAGCAGAAGAAGAAGAATCGTCGGCGATTGCCCTAGCTCCGCTACATTGCCGACGGAAGAGGGAGAAGTGCGGCGGTGGTTACAAATTTCAGACGATCGGGGAGGAGGAGAAGAAATGAGAAAAAATGGAAAATTCTATTATACATCTATAGTTTTTTGATAATCACAATAGGTCCCTAGATTTATTAGCATATAAAAACCACACCCCAAATTAAGATTCATAATAATTGCATAATAGACACAGTCTAAACTTAAGACGACCTAATACAAGATTTTGTGATATATACTCCCTCTATTCAAAAGATTATGACACACATTCTTTTGGCACAAAAAATTTGAAGATGTTTTATAAGTGGTGGAGATTAATTTGAATATAAATATAGTAAATTGAGTGGTTGAAACTATATTAAATCATACTACAATTTAAAAATGTTACATTAAAATGAACATGCGAAAATGAAAAAATGTGCCACAATTAAACGAAAGTATGATGAACGGAGAGAGGTATGATGCAACTATTAGTGGGAATGGGTGGAGTAGATAATTATATCATCGATGTTACATGAGAAAAGCACATGGCGCCGTCGGTGTTTTTGAGAAAGAATACCCAATGGGGTTGTGTACGCACATATATTTCAAGGAAAGAGCTGTCATTTTGTTTAATTGATTAATAATCATATTCTCCGTTAATAAATAAAGACAATTTTTTTGGAAAATTCGTCTTTCTATATATTAATGGAAATATGAGATTTAGTTAAAATAATAAAATGTAAAAAATCTTAGTTGCAATATTAAAAATTTATCATACACCATGTAGTAGTTATAAAATTTTATTTTCATTTTTTCTAATTTGCACTTTAAACGTTGATATTTTCATATTTTTCAAGAGACAAACTTATAAATAACGGAGAAAATAATACTCCCGCAGCCAAGGATCTACCGGCTGATGCTATTTACTGAATTAATAATATTCGTACTTTGTACGACGATGTAAATCTATCTATGAATTATCCAAGAAAACTTAATTTGTCACTTTTCACGAACGGAATAAATTTGATGATTCATCCTAGGAAATGGATAGATAATTTTCACCACTACTTAATGCTTTGCTAATTAAGTAGAAGTATTTCCTACTTCCATGCAAATTGCAATATTTTAATAAAATTAAAATTTCCACATATTTTCCTTTCCCACTAGTTTCTCCAACTCTTTCTGCTTAAATTACCGGGTTAGTTTCCCAATCAAAAGGCCTATTCCCACCCAAATGGTGGAACGAAGATGCCTTCCAACTTCCAATTCAAAATCATTCTACCGGATTATGCAGTGTACCAAATAATATATAATCAAATTTACTTGAAAAACTAAAGAATATGCTTCCTCGGTCTCAAATCTCAAGTTTAACAATTCATTAATTTTTTGAATTTTTTCAAACTTCATCCTAGCATTGAATTTGTATATAAATATTAATAATATTGTGTGATTATTTCGCTATAATATATATTTTCAAAATATCAACTTTTCTTAAATTTTAGCTATAATTGATGATATATATTAAGTATAAAATATTTTTCAAGTGAACAGTTAAAAATTAAAGTGTGGAGGTTGAAATGAGACATAGAGTAGTGTAAAGTTGTTTTGGAAAAAGTAAAGTAAAAGTTTGAAGGTTCATAGCACTCCTTTTTGTTTCATGAGAAAGTTCATAATTACACTTTTATAAAATAAAATATATTAAATTTGGACACATATAATTTTTTTGTGATTACATATCAATTTTTTATACATTAGTATTATAATATTTAAAGTTATTTGTGGTTAAATATGCCATGAATTGTTTTAGAGAAAAGTGCATATATATAACCCTACCTAATTCAGAAAAGTGCAAATATAACCTTTTGAAAATTGAAAGTGCAAATTTAACCCTAGATAATTAGTATATGTTCAAATATATCATTTCCGGCAGATTTAGCCTGAAATTAGATAAAAAGTTGATTTTACCTCTCCGGATTTTAAAAATAAAATATTTGAAAAGTAAATTTACTGTTATACCCCGATTATTTCTTCTACTAAATCCTAACCCTAACCCTCCTAACATACCTCACGTCGTTGCCTGCCTTCTCTCAGTAAAAAACTTGTTTTCTGTAACCACATTAAAAAGCAAATCTAAAAACAACACTCACCTCACCACCATATGTACATCAACGTGTCTTCAACAGCTGACCTTTGGGTTTTCTTTCTTCTCGGTGATGGAGGCAATTTGCGACGCTACTCAGGGAAAGGAGGCGATTCGCAGTGCTGGTGGTGGTAGTGGGGAGGAAGCCCTAACGGTGATGCAACCAAGAGAAAGGAGGCGATTCGCGATGTTGGTGATGGCTAGTGGTGGCAGGAGGGAAGCCCAACAATATCCCACATGATATTTTTACTATGTACTTATACATTAATTTTTGTTTAGGATTAAAGTTTTTTAAATATGACTTGGAAAAAATCATTGTGCCATATTCTTGGGATGGAGAGAACGGTCAGGGAAACGGTGTCCCATTTTGTGAAATCAATAATTGTCGTGTACCGTCCAACATACCTCAGACAAACAAATCAAGAGGATATTGCACGCCTGATGCATGTAGCGATTGGACGTGGATTTCCAGGTATGCTAGGTAGCATTGATTGCATGCATTGGGAGTGGAAAAACTGCCCCGTGACTTGGAAATGTTAGTTTCAGGGTAGAAGTGGACGCGCCTCAATTGTATTGGAAGCAGTGACCTCTTACGATACTTGGATCTGGCATGCATTTTTTTGGTATGGCAGAGTCAAATAATGATATCAACGTCCTAGACAAGTCACCCTTGTTTGAGGATGTATGTGAAGGAAGAGCTCCACGTTTTTCTTATGAAGTCAATGGTCGCATCTACGATCAAGGGTACTATGTTACAAATGAAATATATCTGAAGTGGGCAACCTTCATGCCCGCATATACGACTCTGAATGACCCAAATAAATAACTTTTCACAAAGCGAAAAGAGAGCTATCGAAAAGACGTCGAACGTGCTTTAAATATTTTACAAGCCCGGTTCTCCGTGATCCGTTATCCAGCCAGATACTGGAATGTAGAAACGTTGGAGGATATTTATAGCTTGTTTCATACTGCACACATGATAGTCGAAGATGAAAGATACATATGACTTGCAGGTTCAACCAGGTGATTATGACCAAATCGACGACACTCATTGGCATTACAACGCAGAACGGCATGCTAATCTACCGAATTTTAAGGAAATTTGGAGGGAAGTTCGCAGCAGAAGTAAACATGACCAATTGAGAAACGACCTTACGGAACATGTTTACCAACATTTGGGTGGTGAAAATTAGGACGTCGACATGGTTCCGTCATCCATATTTTCTTGTTTTCCATTTTTAACTTGTATTCTGTTAGTAATAATTGGTCAGACTAGATCAATATTTCGATTCTAAATTATAATAATTGGTCTGACTTGATCAATTTTTATTATTTAAGTATTTTACGCAATTTTTCTAGCCGTTATAATCGGTTTTCGCTAATATAATATTTTATTTATAATTTCGATCAAAAAATTTCTCCTATTATTAATTTTTAACATTTTTTCATAAAAACAATAATATTGGAACTAAAAACGAAATTTAGTTAATTTTCTCCACCGAAATGCGATTTAAAAAAGAACAAAAAATTATTTGAAAAAATGAAATTCAATTTTAAATGTCATAACGTATTAATAAATTTCACATTCAACTTATTTTGGGTGGAAAAATTTATTTAGATTAAATGCTAATGGTAAAATTAATGAGTATGATAGAAAATATCAAATGTGGTCCATGAATTGTACAGAGTAATATCTTACCACTGTGGAGGAAAAAAAGGTGGTCTCTTAGAGTGAGGTGGAAGAATTTTTTTAAAAAAAAATACATTTAATTGATAAGAAACCACTAGCTATCTCCATCACTTTCACTTGACCTAAATTAGATGCAGTTGGAAACAAAGAACCTGTGAAACTGAAGTATTAAACAGAAAAAAAGTTACGGCTATCTTTTACTTTACCGGCAAGCAAGTGAGCGTGGCGTATTACCGCACAAGGAGATTTTTTTACACTGTAGTTAGATTGACCAGTCAAACTGCTTCCCAGTCCAAGACATGCATGCCCTCTATTTAAGCAGCACTGCGCAGCCTCTTCCCTTTATCCTTCAACACAACATTTTCCCTCTCAACAAACCCTACCTATTTCTTCTTGCTCAAATTTCCATGGAGTTTTCCTCAATCTCAGAGGATAAATGGTGGGCCCTTCTCACCCTCCCAGCTCTTATTGAATCCCAAAACTTATTCAACATTTTTCACTTTGCACTCCTCTCTTTCTTCGTCACCGCCCTTCTGGCGTGGGCTTTCTCATCCGGCGGGCCGGCATGGAAAGATGGCCTGAACCGGTTGGGGACCGTTCCGATCCCCGGTCCGAGAGGCCTCCCGGTTTTCGGGAGCCTCTTCACCTTGAGCCGCGGCCTTGCACACCGCAACCTTGCTTGCATGGCTAACAGCCGCGGCGCGACTCAGCTCATGGCTTTCAGCTTGGGCTCAACTCCTCACGTTGTGGCTTCCGAGCCGCAAACGGCTCGGGAGATACTCACATCTCCCCACTTCGCTAATCGGCCCATCAAGAAGTCGGCTAAGCAGCTGATGTTTAGCCGAGCCATAGGGTTCGCTCCCGACGGAGCTTACTGGAGGCTGCTGAGGAACATCTCGTCATCCCACCTGTTTGCGCCCAAGCGCATATTAGCCCACGAGAGCGGGCGCCAGCTAGAGTGCGCCGCCATGGTGGAAGCCATTGCTAGGGAGCAATCCGAAAAGGGTTTTGTTGGCATCAGAAAGCACCTTCAAGCAGCTTCGCTGAACAACATAATGGAAATTGTTTTCGGGAAAAGGTACGAAACGGCGCCACTCAGTGAAGAGGCTAAGGAGCTGAATGAAATTGTGAGGGAAGGGTTTGAGCTGTTGGGAGCTTTCAACTGGTCCGATCATTTGCCCTGGTTGAAATATTTCTACGACCCTTTTCACATGGAACAACGTTGTTCTTCTTTGGTTCTTCGGGTGAAAAAACTGGTTAAAAAGATCATTCAAGAGCATAAAGATAGAATAAGATCCTCGAAAATGTCCGATGATTCGGATTTCGTCGATGTTTTGCTGTCATTGGAAGGAGAAGAGAAACTCAGTGAAGATGATATGGTGGCTGTGCTATGGGTTAGTATGAACATTCGCTTATTTAATTATTTTCAAATTGCTTACATGCT
>JAULKM010121608.1:0-20894 GCA_032355605.1 Rubia tinctorum | reverse complement strand
CTAGCAATCTTACAACAAAAAGATAACAAAAGAGATGTTAAATGCTTTAGAAAACACATGCATTTGACGTCTCATCATCTTCCACTAAGGCTTTAGTAATTGAATGGAAGTCTAAATGTGACGCATAGTTAGCTTTAAATTTAAGTCTTAGAGGATCTGTGTAACTATCGTATACTATATCTTTCTTTTGTGTCATATGATGTATGTAATGTTAACCTTTATTCCCTTGTTGATATGGATGGGCATCTTGTTTAAGTAAATCTTCCTTGTTGTTTGTGACTATCCTGCACAAGGAAATCGTAAGGGGCTAAACCCGTTTTTTACAAAGTCGCAAGTAATTTTCCTGGTTAAGTCACGAAGTGGAGTGATGGTCGTATTTTGTGAAGCCGCATGTGATTTTATTACTTAAGTCGTGGGGTGAGTATGTACACAATGTTTTTCATCTGAAAAGATGTTTTTTCATTTATGTAAATACATTCACAATAATTTTGTGCTATGAGAAGTTTTTGATGCTATGGTCAATGATGATATCAATACCTCTATACAATACGCATGGTTAGCAACCCTAGGTCTACATGTGGTATTTAATAATGTTGATTACGTGCTACATATTGGGGATAAGTGAATCATCCATCTGGGTGAGGGAGTAACTATTGGAGTTGTATGTTGTTGTGATCTTGTACGGTCCCCCTCATTTCGGGCAGAGTTTGCATGTCTTTCCATCTAAGCTGGCTTTGTTTTTCCTCAAGACTAGGTCTCCTACTTTCAATGTTATTGCTCAGACCATGTCGTTGTATAACTTTGAAATTTTTTTATTTATGCCTAGCCTCTCTGATGTTTGCAATTTGAAGATGTTTCTTAATGATGTCCAAGTTTGCCCTCATATCATCTTGGTTCCCTGATTCACTATACCTCATTGCTCTAGGGTTGGGGATATTTACTTCTGCTGGTATGACTGCTTCAAAGCCATAAGTCAAACTGAAGGGCGTCTCTGATATTGGTGTTATCTGATATGCCCATTACACCCTAAGAAGTTCCTCTACCCATACCATTTTCTTTCCTTCCATGCATTTTTTCAATTCCTTAGACAATGGTGTTTTTTGTAACCTCAACTTGACCGTTAGCTTGAGGGTGGGCCACCAAAGTGAACCTCTGGGTCATGCCTAAATCATTGCAATATTCATTGAATGTTCCACTCGCAAACTGTGCTCCATTGTCTGAGACGATATGTGACATACTATGTTTTGCAAGTCAATGAGATAGCTTATTTGGATGTCATCCTATTGAGTGGTTTTGCTTCCACCCACATAGCGAAGTAATATACCGCAACTATGAGGAACTTTGCACCACCCGATCCTAGTGGGAATGGTCCTACGATGTGTATCCCCCATTTGTCGAATGACCAAACTCTATATACCCCTGTCATTTCATAATGTGGTTTTTGCTGTACCACAACATTTTATGACAGCTATTGTACTTATGGACAAATAGTATCCTGCTCTCAGTATCTTGTTTGCAAGTGTTCGAGCTTCTTAGTGCGATCTGTAACAACCTGTGTATGTATATGATAATCATTGATGCTTCCTAAGTTTTGACACACCATAGCTATGGTGTGTGGTAACCCTTCTTGTATAGGATATTATTGGAGTAGTTGTACAATGGTTCCTTGATCTCTATCTTCTATGTTTCTACCCTATCATGTGGAAATTGGCCATTTTGGAGAAATTGTATGATATTGTTCATCCGGCCCTTATTATCCTTCTGCATATGTGCTACTTTTGTAGATGTTGTGCTTCGTGTCAGGATTAACTCGACCAAGACATCTTTTTCATTTTGAAGTGAATAGAAGCTCGAAGTTGCTGATTTGTTGAGTGTATCTGCCTTTGTGTATTTTGAGCAAGTTATATGCGTAATTTTAAAGTATTTAAACTTGAAGATGAGCTATTTTGTCCTATTTAAATACTTGATCAACTGTCTTTCCTTGACTATATAATAACCGAGCACCCGTTGGACGATAATCTGTTGGTTGTTATGGATATGGATGCACCCTATGCCCATTATTAAGACTAAGTCAAGTCCTTCAATGAGTTCTTCATACTCACCTTCATTGTTTGTTAGAGAGAACTAAAATTGGAGTGCAAATTTATGTTCATCTTCTTCTGAGTTTATTAGCAGGAACCCCACTTCACACCCTTGAAGACTTTTGCTGACATAGTATACTGTCATTTGGCGACCATTCTCCTGTCATACTAGAACCGAGCTCACAACTTGCATTAAAATTACTAAGTATAAGTACATAGTTTCACCTTTTTGGTACTGATAGCAACGACAAATGTTGTAATTCAGCTTTGATATCGGCATAAGCTTTTTGGCATTCTTCCTTATGGGTGAACATGAATGTTTTCCTCAGTACATCAAAAATGGCATATGCATCTCTGCTGCTTTGGAAATGAAGCGACTGAGCGCTGCTAAGGAGCTTCTAAGTATCTGAACTTCCTTGATTGTCCAAGGGGGTGGTATGGAATGAATCACTTTTGTTTTCTTTGGATTAGCCACGAAACTAGTTAAGGAGACTTTAAACCCCATAAACTTTCTTACTCCGATGCCTAGGGTTTGTTTTTTGGTGTTAAGTTTCATCCCAATAGTCTATAGTGTCAGTAGTGTTTCTTCCAAATCCTTTAGAAATTCTTGAAGGGTTTTGCTTTTGATGACCATATCGCCTACATAGATTTCCACGTTGCATTCAACTTGGTGCAAAAATGCCTTGTTTGCTATTAGCTGATAAGTGGCTTCTGCATTTTTTAGACCGAATGCCATTTGTCATAGCAAAAATCGCTGAAACTAGTGATGAAAGTTGTTTTTTTTGCATCGGCTAGATTCATTCTCATTTGGTGGTATCTTTTGTATGCATCCCTGAAGGCCAGAACTTCATACCCCGAGATAGATTTGACCTATTAGTTTATCCTGGGTAGAGGGTGGCAATCTTTTGGACAGTGTCTGTTGAGATCAGCATAATCAATACACATCCGTCATCCAACATTGGCTTTTCTCCCCATAACAGGGTTGGCTAGCCATGTAGGATATATTACCTCTCTTAGTGTACTTTCTTATACTAGGGTGGATACCTTGGTTTTTTAGCCCTCTGTCGATCGTGTGCAAAGATCCCGTGCTTCAGTCTAACTGGCTTGACCGCTGGATCGATGTTCAAGCGGTGTGTAAATATGGATGAGTCAATGCCTTCTATTCATGTTTGGACCAAGCAAGTGAGGTGTTGCAATATTTTAGAGCCCTATTACCTCTACTTTAATATATCCCAGCATCCATTAACCTATTTTGGCTTCCTTTGTTTGTCTAAATCGTCGACTTGGAATGATTATGTGTCTTCTCCCACTTCCAAATTTTGGACTTGGTCTGTTGCATGATCCCCCTTATTGATAAAGTAAACCATGGGGTGTGACTCATTTCCCGTGGTTGATTTCATGGTCGTGACCATACACTGTCTCACTATCTTTTGATCTCCTCGGATAGCTGCTACCCCTGCTGGAGTTGACAATTTCATAACGAGATGGTAAGGTGACAAAATGGCTCGGGCCACATTCATCCATGGTCTAATTATGATTTCATTAAAGGGATTGGTGGGTTTATCACTATGAACTCACTAAATACTGTACATTTCTTGTCATCCTACTCAAATGTTACTAGTAAGCTCATGTTACCGAGTGACCACTATGTTTTTCTTCTGAAGCGAACTATTGAAGATGTTTGCCTTCTGAGATCTTCTCTTTTGAATCCAAGTTTATCGAAGCATTCGACAAATAATATTTCCATTGCACTTCCATCATCTATGAAGACTCGATGTACTGATGTGTTCATTTTATGTGGTAGTTTTAGGACATTTTGGAGTTACTTTGGTATACTTTTTGTGCTCTAGATATTTTATTTTTCCTTGAAATTCTCTTAAGAGAGTTAAAAGAGACTTTTGCGCTCTTCCTACTTTTCTAGGGAATTTTGTGTGGTGAGGCATATATATGAATATTTGAAGACCATCTTTTGTGGTTTGAAGAATTGGAGATAGATAAGTGAAGATTGAAGCTTGGAGACCTAGATAAGAAAAACATAGACTTGGAAATGCAGCAATTTCACATGTAGCTAGTACAGAGGAATCTCTAGTGGGTCGCGACAGCCCTACTGTAAGTGGCCTATTTTATTATTTTCTTGTAATATAAATACAAAATCCTATCCTCTCATTTCCAATCTACTTCTTCTCGAACTTCCCTCTTTCAAAACCCTAGTTTCTAAATTTTTTTCATCTATTTTAATCTTGGATTCTGTGTGATTTTCTTTGGATTATTAGTCTGGATTCTAGTATCTAAGTTATCACTTGGGAGCAATTGATTAAATCTTCCAAGTCCATGTTGTGAGAAACTATATTTCACTCTTTTATGAGGATTGATTACTTAGAATTTATTGTGATATTAACACTACTGGAAAACATGTACTTAAGCATAGGTTGAAGTGTACCGGTGCAAAAAAAAACCGGTGCTAGTTTTAGCAATATCACTGGTAAAAATACGTAAAAATGGAAAGGTCGATGCCTTTGTGAACAAATGCACCGGTAAACATCCGTCGGTGTACAATACTGGTGCCTAGGTGAGAAGGAGGAATCAAAATGAATATTTTGAGCATTGGTAAATTCTTTACCGGTGCTAGTATGAAAATTACGCGAGAAAAAAGAAAGTTCAACACCGGTAAAGTATGTAGTACCGGTGCTAATGGAAAAAACATGCGAGAAATAATATAAACCAACACCAATTTGAGATTTTTTATCTAGCAAAAATTTTATACCTATGCTATTTGGTAGACAACATGGGGGGAAATAATTTCAGCAGTGGTAGTATATTTATACTGGTGCTGATAGAAAAAATGCACTGAAAATTGTAAAATCTCAACACCGGTTTAATATTTCAGTGTTAGCACTGATAACATTTCCGGTTCTATAATGTCAATCTCATTAATGGAACCGGTATAAACTATTAATACCGGTGCTAATGGTGCATTGAATGCACACCTACCACCTTTTTTGTGGCGGGTAAAAAGTGGAAGATGGCAGTGTTTGTGTTCATTAATGGCAATTTTTGGATAAATAAGACATTGAATGCTCATCAATGAAAACCCTTGAAGGTACTTTATACTTTTCTTTAATTTACCAATTATTGTGGTGTGTGTGTGGAATGATAGGTTGGCATTTAATTTTTGCATGTTTGTACCTTTGATCATTGTAATGTTGGTTCACACTATGCATGAAATGGGTTTGCTAGGTAGTATTGTTGATGTATTGAATGCCTTTTCAAGCATGTGTTTAACAAGTTGTGGTACTAATGTGACGTTGCATGTTGTGGATTGTAACTTGATGTTTCATGTGTACAATTAGTTTTGGGGTATAAGTGTTTATATATATATATTTGTGGAAGTTAAGTTGATAAACATTGGTTTGATTGTAGATATGTACCGTGCCATCGAGAGGCGGAAGCATGTGTATGAGAACACTAGTTTGGTGAGTGATAAATTTATTACTTTTGTTGGGGAGTTTATGGAGCATGCATTCAATCATGAAATCGCATCTTATGTCCTCATCGTGATTGTATGAATCGTAATTGTACTGACGATCGGGACTTGTTGCAACTCTATTTGTACAATAGAGGGTTTGTAAAGGATTATTTGGTATGGACCTTTCACGGTGAGAAACCATCGCCGAAGGTGGTTGTAGGTAGCAAGGGAGAATTTTTCGGGGATGTGTATTTAGATTACATGTGTGAGGAGGTGGTGGATGAATTCAAGGAGATGCCCGATGTATTGTTGAAATTTCTAGATGAGAAGGATAAACCGTTGTTTCCCGGTTGCAAGAACACGAACACTGTCATATCATGTTCGATGGAGTTGTTTAACATGAAAGGTGTTGGTTTTTGGAGTGATACTAGCATGGATAAGTTGCTCAAGGTTTCGAATGATAAGCTTCCTTCCAGAAATGGTTTACCGGACAACCTATATGATGTGAAGAGAATATTGTGTCCAATGGGGATGGAGTATAAACAAATAAATACATGCCCAATGATTGTGTTATGTATAGGGTTCACTTAGAGAAAGAGTTGTCATGTCCTGTATGTCACATTCATAGTTATAAGGAAAAGAGAATTGAGGCTCTCGATGATGAGATTGGGTGAAGGTAAGGAAACATGTCTCCGCTAAATGCATGTATCTTCCTATTGTCCTGAGGCTGAAGAGGTTATTTAAGAACACCGAGGATGCAAAGAACATTATATGGTACAGGGATATGGGGTGTCTTGATAATGATATTATCAGTCATCCTGCAGATGCGGATCTGTGGAAGAATTTGGACATGATGCATCCTGCGTTTGGAGCTAAACCTAGGATTTTGAGGATGGCTTTATGTATTGGTGGTATGAATACCTTTGGTAACATGTCTTCGAAACATAGTTCATGGCCGATTATGCTTTCCATTTACAATCTACCTCTTTATCTTTGCATGAAGAGGAAATATGTATTAGTGCATTTGATGATTTTTGGTCTGAGACAACCTGAGAATCACATCGATACCTGTCTAGCCCCTCTCATTGAAGATTTTAAGGTTTTGTGGTACAAAGGTGTTAATGTGTTTGACGGTTATCGTGGGACCAAGTTCAATTTGAAGTCTATGTTTTTCTACACGATAAATAATTTTCCAGCTTATGGTAATATTTCAGGTTATATGGTTAAGGGTCACAAGGAATGTCATATGTGTGAGGAATGTACTGGTTTCCATCAGCTAAAGAATGGTAGGAAGACCGTGTATCTTGGATATTGGAAATTTCTCCCAAAAAAGCACAAGTTACGAGAAAATACAATTCATTTCATTGGCGGGAGAGAGAAGAGGAAGGCACCAAGGATATTGAGTGGTTTTTTGGTCTAAAACAAGTTGATGAAATTGAATTTTGTCCTTGGAAAAAATATATCGAATGTGGTTGCCCCTAACGATGGACCTTGGAAGAAAAGATTAATTTTCTTTGATTTTTCGTATCGGGAGAATTTGGAGGTTCGCCACTATCGGGATGTGATGCATATAGAGAAGAATATGTGCGAGAGTTTAATTGGGACTCTAATTAACATTCCTGGCAGGACCAAGGATAGCTTGAACACACGAAAGAACTTGGTTGAACTGAGCATAAGATTTAATTTAGCTTCGGGGGTGAAAGGTAAATGGACGTACTTACACCAGTCCCTTATAGTCTTTCAGTGACTGCGAGGAATTCGGTTTATGAGTGTGTTCAAGGGATCAAGGTACCGTCTGGTTACTATTATGTAAGTCAGTTTGTGAACGATGAATTGCGTTTGAAGGCCTTGAAACCACATGATTGTCATGTCTTGATGCAACAGATCTTGCCCGTTGCTATCCCGGGTGTCATGGAAGAGGAGGTGAGATTTTTCATCATGCACATGTGTTTTTTCTTCCACTCCATTTTCCGTAAGAATATAAGCAAGAAACAACTTGATGATTTGGAACGTGCGGGGATTGTAGTGTTGTGTTTATTTGAAAAGTACTTTCCCCAACATTCTTTGACATTATGGTCTATCTCATCGTCCATGTGGTTATGGAAATCAGAATATGCGGCCCAATGGGGATGCATTGGATGTACCCATTTAAGCACCACATGGGGGTCTTCAAGGCCTACGTATATAATCAAAACTGACCCAATGCCAGAATTGTGCAATGGTGTGTCATGAAGGAGATCATTGAGTATTGAACTTTAAATTTGATTGAGAAAACAACACTTGGAGTTCTGCAACATGTGCAAAGTGGTAGGAAGAATAGAATCCCACGGTCTAAAGGTACATTTTACACACCCTACAATGCTAAGTTGATGAAAGTTCACCTTTATATTTCGTGAAATAGTAATGAGACTGCAATATATGTTGAATAACACATGTCATTGTTAGAGGAACTCTATCCCGAATGGCCATCTTATCAGATACAACTGGAGCATTCGTCAACGTTTGTCAACTAGTTTTGTAATCGTTGCAATGTGGATGGAATGCCTGCTAAGCTTCCTGCATTTGCAAGGACACCCAACTAAACGGAGAAAAGATATCGGGCCTTTGACATGAATAGATTTAGTTTCTCAAAAATGGACAAAGATAGCAAGAGCACTACGCAGAACAACGGGGTGTATATGGAATCTGAATCCATGTGGCGGTCGAGCAAGAAAGATAAAAACCCTATCCTTGCTGTTGTGTCCTTTTATGGTGTGATTGAGTGGGAGTTGGATTATGTTGAGTTTAAATTTATTGTCTTCAAGTGTAGATGGATAAAAAATGATGCAGGTGTCCATTTTGTGAAGCCCATGGGTTTTACACTGGTGGACCTGAATCGAGTCAGTTATGACGACAAGTTCATCCTAGCTTCCCAAACTTAGAAATTATTTTATATTCAAAACCCAAGAAATTAGAAGGGGCGTGTTGTCCTACATGGGAAGAAGTTTTATTTTGATGTTGAAATTGATCAACCAGTTAAATTTCACCCTAGGGAGTTTCCATCTGCATTCTTGAGTTCAAGGACGTCGGTGGACCACCCGTATGTAGACGATCAAATGGGGAAAATTTGTGGGTGGACAAGAATGGTCATATTGTGGGTGGTGATGTACTGAAAAGGAAAAGATAGGGATTTTGTGTTTCATGTTTCCTTCTATTTTATAGCCTCTTGCAACCTTTTTAAAGAGCCCAATTGATATCTAAGTGGTCCTTAGTGTTACGGATTAAAAAATTGATTAATTATGTACGTTTTATGGTCAATTTGTTTTATAATTATGTATTAGAACCGGTTAATACCAATGCAAAAAGATAGGGTATATTCTCTTTACTTTGTAAGTTGATATGAGGCAATTTCGTCGGGCTGCCTTTGAGAAAATGGCACTGAAATTGTGTACAATAGTACCGGTGTATATACCAGTGCTCAACACTTGAAAAAAACATTCCTCAGCGTTCTGTCCATTTTTAGATTGAAATTGTGCATTTAAAGTAGCATGACACAGTTGTTTTTTGTTAAATAGGCACCGATATCTTTTTCTTATGGCATCGGTATATATACGTAGAAAAAACATTCCTCAACTCATTGTCCATTTCTAGATTGAAATTGTGCATTTAAAGCAACATGACTTTTTGTTAAATAGGCACTGGTATCTGTTTCTTATGGCACCGGTATATATACCGGTGCTCAACACTTAGAAAAAAAATAATCCTTAGCTCTTTGTCCACTTCCAGATTGAAATTATGCATTTAAAGTAGCCCGAGGTAGCTGTTTTTTTAATTTAGGCACTAGTATGTTGGACCTTTTTCACCGGGTGTGGAACCAGTGCTAAATAATTTGAAAAAATAATAGAGAAATGGCCACTGGTCTCCGGTAAGGTACCTGTTTTATGTTCCTTAGCAATCCTAGCACCGATATTTTCTGTAGTGCTAAGGATTAGTAACTTCCTTTAAAGTTTCGTCTCATCAATATTCCATTCTTTCGACATCATCATCAAATAGTCTATTTCAACACTTTAAGTTTTCATCAAATAGAGTTCAAGGTAATATCATATTTTCACTTTACCATTGTAATGATCTCAAATAATGGAATCTTGTATGTACCAATGAATACCTAATCATGGCTATATCTAATACTCCGAACATAACCATGGATTTTTTTTTTCATTCACTTATGGTTCTAATTAGGATTTATTTGTGATTTTGTTTAATACTACCCTGTGCATATCAGATGCTTATTGAATGGATAATTGGATTGTCATTGTGTTAGAAGTCTTTACAATTCTTAGTACATTGCTTTGCACACAAGGTGTTTGATAAAATGCTTTTATGTTCAATATAGGTTATGCCCCTAAAACCCCAAGTAGACCTAGGAAAGAAGGATTTTCTTCCCCGACAAGTGGATCTCACTCGAACAAGTTTCAAGATAGACTTGTCTCTGAGGAGGCCAGTTTGTTAACCCAAAATTATCGGATGCGGAAGCATTATCCTGAGAAAATCCACCTTTTCATGAAACCATTAGGCAGGTGGGATTGAAAAAAACTTTGTGCAACTCCATTCCCCTTCAACCTGACCAGCGTCGATGAATTCTATGCGAACTTGCAGTGTCAGTTGAGCTCCGAATAGGTTTTATGCCGTGGGAAATTAGTCCCTCTATCTCCAATTGTTATCAATGAATTTTATGGATTACATAATGTACCAAAGGAGGTGGACGAGATATATAAGTTGTTCAAAGATGATGATAGTGATTTGGATGTCGATGATTTTAAGAGAATCTTGAAGTGCATCACAAGGGAAGGCATGAATGTTGACGCTATAGTTTTTCCCAGGTGGACAAAAATTCCAATAAAATTACTTACACCATAAGTGAATGTGTGGTATCATCTCGTAGCATGCCATATTTACCCAATTACCGTGAACACCGAAGTTCACAAGTGTCAGATATTGAAGTTGTATGAGATTAAAAATAAGTTTTGTTGGAATGTTGGGGTAGCAATGCAACAAGTTCTTACACGGGACAAGGATAAGACAAGATCCTATGATTTTTGTAGCCTCATTTTGTTATTGTGTTCGAAAGTGGGGGTGCCAAACTATGAAAATAACACATTTGGCTACCCGATGGCACCAATTTTCTTAGATTCATTCTTCAAGGTTAAACCAACGCAATCTGCACCATCCATTGAATTCAGAGTGTCGATATTGGAGGCAGGGCTTCAAAGTTTGTAGTTGGATTTCCAATTTCAACCAAAATGGTTAGACCCTATGGGGAAAGTGATGAACTACCAATTTCCAGAAACAGTGAAGGCAGTTGGACCTTTCCCGTCGTTCAACGAAAATTATGATGCGTGAGACATTCATGTGGGATCAACGTCTCACGACTTGAAAAACACAGCTTCGTTTGAGGAATGGGAACTGTTTTTGTGTTACTATTTGTGACTTTCAAAGTATAAGTTATGTTGTTCTTTGATAAATCCTATGATGTTTTTGGACAAACTATGTTGCTGGATAATCTAACTATTTATTTCCTTCTTTTCAGTGTAGTCATTACATTTTTAACAACAATTTATATATAATGTTGTTGGGATGTTGCTATATCAATTTGTGGGTTATCCGTTTTAAAGCGGCTTGAGGCAGCTGCTTCGTGGAATTGTGCTTTGGTATTTTTCTTATAAGAACCGGTTTATATACCAATGCTTATTGCAAAGGCCACCAGTATCAAAGTCATCGGTATTGTAATCAAAGCCACCAGTTTGCTGATAAGTGCAGCCGTAATTCACCACTATTTGCGCTGTAATTTTTTTAAAAGGAAAAATACCAATAAAATTAAATTAATTGAAAACAAAGTTATAAACCTACAATGCCAAAAATCAAGTACTTTGGAGCAATACCCCTTATTAAAACAAATATAGGGGCCATAATGTAATTTTATAATAAAAGTAAAATGCATTTTGAACCCTTTGTTTTGGTCAAATGTGTAGAAATTACCTTGTTAAATCTGAAAGTGCAGAAAATAACCTTGGATTTCATTGGACGAAATGTCAATGGTCAAATTGGTCGAAAATCCGTGGAATGATCATTATACCTCTGAATTAATTTTTTTAAAGTAAAAATTAGAAAAGATACTAATAGCCTCCAAATTCTAATCCTTTTCAATGTTTTCTCTCAAACAGTCCTTTTCTTTTCTTTTCTCTCAGCCCCACAACCGATCAACCCACCACCACCACTATCACCGTTCTGCCCCCACCCCCCGACCACCACTTTCGCCACTCAACCCACCAACACGACACTACCCTCGCATTCTGGATTGAGTTCACTATGCTCTTACCCACCACTATAATGCGATGGCGACATTTTCCCTGCTCTTCCTCATCACATTAATGCGATGGAGGTCGGGGCTGGTTTCATTTATGTGATAGCAGAGGCGGGTTCTGGATCAATGCTAAGATACTTGACAATGGGGGACACGTGGGGCGGTGGGGTTTCAGATCGAACAAATCCACACCGGGATGAGCTAGAGCTAGGCCCATTGGCGATGAGTGGCGGCGGGGTAGGTAGCAGCGAGGAGAGATGGTGGCGCTGGAGAGAGGAGGTGGTGGTGGTAGAACTAGGCTTTAGCGGTGGGGTAGGGAGCAACGGGGAAAGCTGGTGGTGGCGGTGATTAAGAAGAGTGATAAAAAGAGTATTGCTTCAGCTGATAATTTTATCCTGGTGGGTTTTTGACGGAATGTTGTTTTTATGTTCCTTGTGTTGTTGGATGTGTGTGAAGTATCAATCTTTTATTATTCTTCGATGATTGGATCAAAGTTTGATTCTTGTTCAATATTTGATTGTTCTTGGCTGATTGGATTGAAGTTTGATTCTTGTTCAATCTTTGATTTTTTAATGGCTAATTGGGATTTTTAATTTGAATCGGCGGCGGCGGCACTCAAAGGCGGCCGCTTAGGTTTAGGGTGTTTGAAGAGGTTTAGGGTGTGAAGTTGGAGAAGAAGACACTAGTGGAAACCATGCCTATTAAAGGTGGTTCCTTTGGACAAGTGACTTCTCTGGTCATGCCTTTGATCCTCTGCGATCAAAGGCGGTTCCAAGAACCACCTTTGAATGACAACAATAAAAGGTGGTATCAACCTCTTGTGATTCTTTGCAGGAACTGCCTTTAATTAGTTCTGATTTCAGAACATGTACTCTGATAGTCAGACTATCAGTGCAGCTCCGACTGTGGAACTGATTATCCTACTGTCATATAATGTTCATAGTTCTGATTGAGGAACTGATCTTTGTGTTTCGAGTGTGGAACTCCTGGCCAAATAGGAGGGGCAAAATATTGTTATGAGCTCGGGTCTTTGTAAGGGCTTTAGGACGTGTTCCTCCACTAAGGATTAATTCTAGATATACATGGTATTGTTTATGTAGGAGATGCAGTTTCTGGAGATACATCTTTGATTCCGTAACCAACTTCTGAACTGCATGTTCCGATAGAGGAACATGGATTCGGGACTTTGGAAAAACTTAAAATATCGACAAGATTTAGTTCCGTAGTTGGAACTCTGATAAGACGTTATGGTAAAGTCAACTTATTTCACTATAAATTGGCTTTTCGAAAGCCTTGTAAAACAGATCCAGATTTTACAAAATACAAGCGAATATGACACTAAATATCTAAAATTTATAGCCTACGCTAAATAAGCAACAATCAATAGATAGAATTATAAGTTATTAGAAATTTTGTTTCGCACGACAATGTAATCAAATACTAGTCCCTGATAATACCACATTCGGATTCCTAATTGAAGTGAAGCGGGAGTGAACAAGATACCTAGCCAAGCAATTTGTTGCACTGTCGATATATTATTTTCTATACTTTTTTTCAACCCTTGGAAAAATCTTTGGAACAACCAATGTAAGAAAAGAAAAATTAGTCCAACAAGTTTGGTTGCTTAAATATAATCTCTAAGATATCCGCACAAACATTTTAGTACTCACCTCGTAGATTCCTTGGATATCCTCATGAAAATGTAGAATACACTATGCTACTTATACCATTACATATTAGCTGCATTCCCATATATTTGCTTGTTTCTTGTACTAATAAGAAAAATTAAACTTAGTATCATATGATTACAATAACTAATGACTGAATAGAATTCTGCAACATCAATAGACATGCAAACCTTGATTTTTGTTAGGGCTCAACCCTCATTACCATTGTTCCCTACACCTTTTAAGGTACGCATCGGTATTGAAGAGCATACAATTAGCGCGATTGTTGTTGGGGACATGAAACATTAATTTACCATGGTCTCTATAAGATTGTAGTAACATGTTAAAAAAAATAACCTCTTAAAGGACATGAGTTTGTAACCACCACCTTTCAATATATGTACATAGAAAAATAAAAAACATTATAATACTTACATTATCTTCATTATCCAAGGTTGTTCTCTTATGAATTTTCTCACTATCCGACCCCTCTTCCTCAATGGCTTCATCGCCTATTGTATCATAATGTCCTTTGATTGTACCCGTTTGTTCTTCTCGATTTCTTTTTCAAAATGAATAGGATCAAAGGAGGACAATCAATATATTCCACTTGAAAATGACTAGCTAACAAAGGAGGGCATAACATTTAAAATTTTAAAAAACTTAAATGAATCACAATATTGCACACACCGTGTACATGTCTTCTTGAAGAACATTGGAAATAAAAAATGTGATTCCTAATCTCATCACCTCAACACGAAATCACAAACACATTAATTTTTACCTTTTGAACAATATATGGGTATTGGATCTAGAAATGTTTTAGGTAGGCTATAGTCTTCACCATGTAAAAACCCCTTTCCAAAATCCTAGCTCTATAGTGTTGATTCTTCAGAGAATATGTGTAGTAGATGAAGATCTAGGGTTTATGAAGGTTTTGCAATGGAAGTGAGAATTTAAGGAGAAAATTGTGAACTTTTTGTGGGAAAAGGTAAGGGGAGGGTTTTTGGAGTTTAAAATGAGAGGAAACTCCCGCTGGAAAAGGGTATTAATTACCCTTTTGAAAACTTCCTTTAATGCTCCATTTTTTAAAAGCCCGAATATGTTTCAAGTCTAAACTCTGTTGGCTTCGAGGTTATAATTTAGGAACAACATCTTTTCTTTATTAATTTTAACAGATTAAGTTCCAAAATTGAAACCTAATAACGCTATATAAAAAAATATGGGCTGGATATTCATAAACCGCAAATCCCTAACTAACCCTGTCTTAATTTCTCGTTCTATGAACCCATAACCTCTTCTTCAATTTCCTCCATCCAACAAGAAATTGAGTATGGCTCCTTGGTAATGTGGTGAAAAATCGGGTGGTGGGTGTGGGAATGCGTCTTCCCGATGTCATGAACCAACTCAACCGAGCACTGGTGGTGCTTCTCAACGGTTCTACAATTCTATTGTGAAAAAGAGGTACATGGAATTTAACCGTAGGAAGTGTAGTAATCCTAAGGTTATTCATGGTTTTAATATGGTGCCTCTAGGGTTAGGTTATTTGGTGGAAAAATTGAAGAGCTCGGGTTTCGATAAATTGCTCATGTTAGATGACCCAGTTTATTATGATGAAGTCCTACAATTCTATGCTAACTTAGGGAAGTGTAGTATTGTGAATGGTGTGACTATACCCATCACAAAGTATTCCATTAATAATCCCCTAGGTATAAAATATACTGAATCGGCTAAATTGAAGCCAGTCGATGATGGTGGACCTGTTAAAATATTCCATCAACATAATTGGCCAGGGGTTATGCAAGTGACCCCGTTATGCCCGCTAGCGATGGCTAAATATATTGCAATAGGTCGGGATTGACACCAGGGCAGGCTGAGAGGTATGATGTGGGAGCGTTGTCCGTGAAGAATAGGTTAATATATGAATGGATTTTTCAGAATGTCCTTCGGTCCGGTGGCTGCGCGTGCAAGCCTACAAAAGGAAATATAATGATTTTCTATTATATGATAGAGAGTGTCAAGCTCAACCCCATATATACAATTCTATTGTATATGTTGAAGGCCGCAGCGAGTAAAAATAAGGATCTTATGTATGGTGGCTTGATCACGGATTTGATCCAGAAGTGTAAGGTTTAGTTCGTTGACAAACCCGTGTGCATGGATTACTATGAAAAGGCTTGGTTCGACTAGAAGCACTTGGTTCTGAATGACGATGGAATATATGTCCAACGCACAGTTCCCGGGTCATCCGCTAGGGCAGCGAAAAGGAGTAAGGACGAGGCAATGTTGAGAGCAGAGGCTTCTTCATCTTATGAGTAGCCAAACCTTAAATATTTTTCTAGTTTGATTTTTCTAAATTTTTTACATGTATTTAATATTTATTGGTTGTGATTTTCAGGGAGGAAAACTTCTTGGATGAGTACCTTGAAAAGGTACATGTCATGTCTGTGCAGTGAAGTTGGTGCCGCAAATGAAGAGTTAGTCGCGGTTGAAGCTAGGAACAGAAAATTCATCGATTCCACCAGACTCCAGATCATGCTTAGCAATGACGAGGGGATGTTAACCTTCAAACCCGTATATTCTGATGACGATGAGACCGGGGGTGAAAATGCTAACGATCGAGGTGCCGACCTAGTGAAGAGCGATTCTGAGATTGATGAGATGTTAGGATTATCGTTATGATGAGTTAAACTTTTTTGTAAGAGATTTTAATGTTTACGGATTTATGGAACTTCTGTTTTTTTTAATATATTTTGGGTACATTTTTTTGAATTAAAATGATATGCATATTTGGATATCTTATGTTCGACAAAGATCAATGTTTAATGGTTGTCCTTTGTAGGTATAAGTTATGTGATAGTAGTCTATGCCTGGTTACTTTCAATTACCATTCTGGAAGAAACAGTTCCGATAGAGGAACTATGTCTTGTCTTTGGAAAAATGTTCCAAGGAGGTGTTCAGAGCTTAGAAACTCTTATTCAGGATTATAATAACTGAGATGAAATGCATGTGTTACAAGCGTGGAACTAGTGTTCCGAGCTCTGATGTTCTTTCAGGACCTAATCTGGTCAACATGCACTAAGGGGTGTTTTGAAGCATTATTATTAAAATTTAATATACGAGCTCGGAATTGGCTATGAGGCAAGAATTACTATGATGATTATCGTTGTTACGAGTTCGGAACTAAGGTTCTGAACTCTGATGATATTTCAGGAAACATTCTGATCTTCTTCAGAAAATAGGTTTTTTTGTTTCTTTTCACTGAAAACAAGTTACGAGCTCAGAACTGAATGTCAGGTGTATGTGATAAGATGAAATTAACTGTTCCGAGTCTAGAACCAAGCTTTCGACCTCTAAGTTATTTTCGGGAACAAATCTAGTCAAATTGAAGATTTTTTAAATTTTAGTTCATATTTCTCGAATATTAGTTACGAGATCGTAACTTGATCGTGTATATACATTGAAAAAACGAACATGGTTCTGGGTCCAGAACTCTGGTTTTGAACTCTTTTGCTTTTTCTGGACATAAAATGATGGAAATGACTATTTGAATTCCAATACTCATAAATTCCAAGACATAATCCCGGATTCAGAACTATAAATTAGATTTTGGTAATTAAGTGTCAAATAGTTGTTCCGATGTTAGAACTATTGATCGGCCTTTTGAAAACTGCAAAAGTTATTGTTACAAACTCAGAACTACATTTGCCAGTATAAAAAAACTAGACCGAGAATCATTCTAACAAACCCTAAAGCCATTCTGAGTGTGGAATCCCTAACCCAAATTAAAACTCTCACACGCACGCGGGAAACACCCCTATCATGTTATCTTCGAATCCAATCGCACCGGTTTGCTGTAGTCGGTCAAAATCCACAAGAGGAAGCCAAGAGAGGTTTCCGGGCTATGAAGTGAGGTTTGTTTCTCTCGAATCCCAAACTAGGTTTAATAATTTTAGGGATGATGGAAAGATATTGGATAACTATATAATGGATTTGAGTTTGTACAAGAGCATTGGGTTAGCCAAACCTGTTAAATATTTAGAAGATCAACATTTGCTAACACTACTTAGTTTGAATGAATCCGGTTATTTTGATGAGATTTGTCAATTTTATGCCAATTTTCATGAGGTAGAGGGTTCGGGTAGTTATTGACTAGGGTGAACGGGTATAATGTGGAGGTTAGTTCTTGGATCATTAATGAAAAAGATTGAATGCCCCTACAAGAGCATACATGAATATGTACCCCCAAGTGGAGGATGGGCCTTTAGATGATGTTTATCATGGGAGGAATGGGCTCTTAATGATTACCCTAATATTGACCCAATTGTGTGTAGTGTGAAATACTTTAAACACAATCCTTATGACCTAGGAAGACCAGAATCATTTGATCTCAAGGAATAAGAAATTGACCAACGTATAGTATATGAGATGATAGCTCGGTCAATAGTACCCACTTCCGGTCACATCACAGAGCCAAATTACTCAACTCTTATGATGTTTTAATATGTGATGGAGGGGGCCAAAGTTAATCCCGACACCACAATTTTTAAGCACGTGATGTGTGTAGCCGCATCGAAAAGAATAATTAAGAATTTGCCTTATGACAACTTTATTACGTTGATATTGCACGGTGTGACAGGGTTGGGTTTTCATGGCAAGGAAAAGGGGTGTAAATACTTTGACAAGCAGTACTTTGAGAAGAAAAAATGGATACTACACGAGAACAAGTGGTGTCACCGAACGATTGATGTGGTCGAGCCTTCAAAGAGAGCAAGGGTAGAAGAAGGTAAATTTAAATTTTTAACAATGAATCCTCACTATTTTACCTATCTTATATTAATTGTTATTTGTACAATGTAATTGAAGAGGAGTTGGGGCCAAAATTTATCTAGTGCATAAAGAATTGCTACAGATGGGTACGTGACGGAGTCAGCCAATTCAGGGAGTGCATATGGAAGTTAGAAAAGAAGAAACGTGCTTAAGAGAGAGCTTTAAAGAGTCCAAGATGCCCCACCTGAAATGATGCTCTTCAGTGTGACATGAGATATGCCTGTACTGAGGATTATGTTTACTTTTTGATCTCTTAACTAGACTATTTGAATGATTATAACTGTAGTTGGATTAATGAATTTGGATGTTATTTGGATTTTATAATGAACGATTGATTATAAAAATTATTATTTTTATATTTTTAGTTACTTGCAGTTTGAATAGCAATGTATATTATCTCAATAGGTTCTGTGGCATATTCTTACAGAGTAAGGAAGAAGCAAAGGAAGCAAGTACTTATAAGCAAGTTTCCCAAGATAGTTATGAGATCGGAACCCTTTCCTATCAAATGTTAATCTTCACAAAACACTTGAATCAAGCCCAATAAGTCATGCCCTAGCTTTCTTCTTCTTCTTAGGTAACTTATTCTTCTACACGATCTACTTATGATCAACGCTTCTAGGACCTCTCGTTTACCATGAAATTATCTAGCTACACTATCTACCATCTAATCAAATTCACCGTCTCTCTCCAAATAAACCTCTTCATTAGTTTTAACATCATAATCAATAACTGTGTGAACCTCTCCATGCAATATCCAGTGTGTATAAGTAGTTTAAAAACCATGCATTATAAGATGCTCACACAACTTCTTTCTCCCCACATATGCATTACTCTTACAATACTTACATGGGCAACGTGAACGGACCTCGCCTTTCCTCGATGCCTGTTCAAAAGCCAATGAAACAAATGATTCTACCAAGGGAATATAATCAGGTGAATCCCTACGACTGCTTTCAACAATAAGTCACTCATTCGTGAAAACCAAGAAAAGGGGCGAACACACCTCCACTATGTGTTTCTCTTCTTCCAACCTTTTTCCACCGGATTGGGTGTTTTGCTAGCCAATTCTGCCACCAGAAATGGGGAAATGAAGTGGAAAAAATAAGTTGCAAGCAAAGAGAATCGTATATGGATCCCAAAAAACCCCAGCAAAGCTCCAAATTCAGGACTTCTCGGTGGTGAAACAAAAAGCGCAGATCATGGGAATGGTGACGTTATTGGAAGACTTGGATGATCAGAAAGTAGAGGTAATGGACATGGCAGGAATAGTGATTAAAGACTATGAAGAATCGGAGTGTGTGACTCCGACTGAAATACGCCAACAAAGGGGAAAGGGTGTACAGGAAATGGTGGAACCAGAAGTAAATCCGGCCAACACACCGGAAAGGTTACCAGCAACTACACCGAGGAAGAGCTGGGGAGAGAGGATGGAGGGGAATGAAAAACCATGGTCATCCTTGTTCGACCAAGATGAGGTAAAATTCTACACCCCTATTGTAGTTGATGGACTGAAAATGGGGAAAATATGCAAAGATGATGTGGTAGAAAGTATAAAGGAATGGGAAACAACGGTAGTGTGTAAAATCCTAGGAGTCTTCCCTCCCTTTGCTGTAATGAACGGTTTCTTTAGAAGGATTTGGAAACAGCACAATATTGTCAAAGTCTGGCTAGCAAAACCTGGCATATTCTTGGTAAAATTTGGCCTTATAACTCATAGGGACCAGGTGATGGAGAATGAGATTGTGCTGTTTGATAATAAACTGGTTATAATACAGGAATGGACACAAAATTTAGACCTGGAAATGCCTAAAAAAGTTCCGGTTTGGTTTCAACTTCCTAGGTTGGATGTAGTGTACTGGAAACCTAAGATTCTGTGCACCATACTTAGCCCAATAGGGACCCCACTGAAACTGGATAGGGCCACTAGAGAGGTTGAGAGATTGAATTATGCAAGGGTATTGGTGGAGGTGGATTTAGGGAAGAAAATTCCGGACAAAATTCCTTACCTAGATGAAAATGATGGGATCCAAAGTCAGGAGGTGGTGAGTGAATGACTTCCAAGAAAATGCAATGTCTGTTCTATGCTTGGTCATGATGGGGAAAACTGTAGGAAAAGGGAGAAGCCTAGACAAGTGCAGAGGCAGGTCTACATACCAATCCCCAAGGAAACAAAGGGGGGAACAGAGGCAAAAGAGGCAGTGGAGACAGGAAAACAAAAAAACCTGGCCAAACCTGAGGACAGTGAAGTGGAGTTCAGATCAGTCAGCAGAGGGAGAAAGCCACAAATTCTGGTACAACAAGAAATTACAGATGATCTTCTACAGGAATTCAGAGCTGAAAATGACCATGCCGAATGCAGTGGCATCAGCAGTGTAAATGGAGGGAATTTGTTCAATCTATTAGCTTACCTCCCACATGATAAGTAACATCCTGGCATGGAACTTAAGAGGGGTGAATAATGGAGTAAAACAGAAGCAGGTAAGGGAGTTTTGTCTATTAAATCAGGT
>JAULKM010121607.1:0-37961 GCA_032355605.1 Rubia tinctorum | reverse complement strand
CTAGCAATCTTCCAACAAAAATATAACAAAAGAGATGTTAAATGCTTCGGAAAATACATGCATTTGACGTCTCATCACAAAGGAAAGGGAACTGCATTGTCAAGAGAAGGATTTGTTGAAGAGGAAGAGCGAGGTTTGTGCTGCTGGGAAGTGTTTGGAGGTATGGGAAGCCCAGCTCAAATCGAGGGAAAATGGCCTTGTTGAAAAGGAGTATATGTTGAGGAAATGGGAAAATGATCTCCTTAAAAAATCAAAGTCATTGAGATGAGGGGAAGGGATCATGATCCGAGGGAGGAAGAATTGGGGACTAAGGAAAGCGAGATGGATCATAACAAGAAGGTTTTGGAGATGAGAAAGAATAACATGGATTCAAAGGAAGATATGTTGGAAACTAGGCAAAATGAACTCGTATTGAAAGAGAAAAAGTTTGGGAAATGGGAAGATTATCTTCTGGAAAAAGTGAAAGTCGTGAAGGATAGAGAAAATGACCTTGAGCATAGGAAAAATATCATTGATTTAAAAGAGACTTTTTTGAAGACAAAGGAGGACGAGCTTAGTGTCAAGGAAAGTAATTTGGAAAATATGCGAGATGAGCTCGTATCGAAAGAGGAAAAGATACGAGATGGGCTTCACTTCCTCTTTTCGAAAGAGGAGAAGTTAAAGGAATGGGAGGATGAACTTTGTTCTAGAAAGAAAGAGTTTCATAGGAAGGAAGATGATATGAATCGCTAAATCCAAGTTCTAAACAAAAAGAAAGATGACCTCTATGAAAAAGAGTGTCATCTGTTTTCGAAGCAGAAAAAGTTCAAGAAGTGGGCAAATGATCTCGATACTAAAGAGGTTGTTTTAGATTGTAAAGATATTGAACTTTTCTTTAAAGAGAAAACTCTTTAAAGAAGGAAGATTGAGGTGGATTTGTTGGATAAAGAAGTTAAGCAAAAGGCTCAGAATTTGGGACAACAACTTCTATGATTTACTGAGTCCCCCAATCATTTTCCAATTGCGGATGTCAAGAAAAGAAGCAGGAAAGAATTTCTGGAAAACGTTTCTAAGAGAAGTTGCACTAGAGAAAGTAACAAAAATAATTGAAGAAAATTTTCTTGGTGGTAATGTGCTGCTATATAGGTAAAATTTCAATTTTCTCTGTTTTGTGTTGTTATGTATTCATGAATTATGAAGAGTGGTGGTTACCATTCAATTGTGATCCTCATTTTTGACTTCGCCTAACCTATCTTATTAATCGCAACAATAAAAGAATAGTTAGTATCTAGTTCATGAAATATCTTTAATCGAACTTATATCTGGCCAATATATGGATTGTAGGATATCTTAATTTAAATAGCTTTAGTAAGATATTAAGTTAAACTAAAGACAATGCAAAAAAAGAAGATAGAGATTAAGCTATTTAGTTGCTATGTCTACAAGTTGTATTATTGAACAAAATTTAAGCCACGTAGAGAGATTAGGATGTAGTTTACTGAACTAAATGTAGAAAACATTTAGGTATTCAAGCTTGTTCTTCCCACCATCTTCACATTAGTTGTTTCCATTGGTTTCTTTATTTTCCATTTTATTTTGCAAATTAAAATATACTAGATTCCATTTTGAATTTGAATGTTGATTAGATGCCCTTTTCGGTGTTCTAGATTAAACAAGTAGAAGATTTTGAAGTTCATAATTGAAGGTGTCTACATAGTAGCACAATAAATTTGGATGGTGTCATCAACTAAATTCTCATTATAGCTTCTTTGGATCAACAATGTGTATTCCTTATCGATTCTAAGGGATAATTTCCGAAGCAATTTGTGTTGACATGTATAATTTTTAACCCCAACTTTAATCCTTACATTTGTGACTTTTTTTCGTCCCTATACATGTTTTAAGTTTTTTATGCTATTCTCGGAGCAACTACTCCATAGTGGAGGCTGAACTGACATCAAGGTAGGCTCAAACACGTGTAGTTATGCTGATATATATTTTAATTCTTCCCTTTTTCAACATAAGTAGTCATGTATGTGTTATTATAGTTGAAACAAGTCTTTTTATTTAATCCAAGTCAGCATAAGCCCCTCTGTCCAAGGATGCAATATTTTGTTGGTGCAAAGCTTTTAAATGTTAAAAAGAAATCTATGAAAGAAATATGATTGATACAAAATGGAAAATTTTAGGTAGAATCGGTCAATCTGAATAGAACGCTATCCCAAAAGAGTAAAAGTGCAAAAAAAGAGTGAAACCTTACCCAGTTTTAGTTTTAAATAGATATTACAACTAACAGTTTCATGTTCATAATATCTTTTGGATTTATTAATCTTCAAACAACTAATAAGGTGTGACACTTAATCATGCTTCATATCTTATTTATACCTTTTTCTACAAAGTCTCAACTTAGTGGGCAGTTGGATGAGACTCTATTCTTCTCTGTAGTTGAAGCATTTTTCATTTTACATAATTTGTATCGACAACCCGATATTTTTAGAAACTTAAACACTCAGTATTAGCTTCTATGGAAATGACCCACCATTACAAAAATTCTATTTTCCTTACCCGTGTCCTCTTATGTATTTTAAATCTACAAAATAATCTGGAAAAGGAATGTAAAACCAGGGCCATCTCCAAATATCTGGAAGCCCTGTGCTAAATACAAAAACTAGGCCCTAAAAAATTAAAATATAATTATTTAAAACAATAATAATTTATATTACAATTTTTGTACAATAACATCTAAGTGACGTACGAAATATCAATGAAATTATTTAAATAGAGTCATCCTTCCAACATTCTTTGAAGCAAACCCATCAACTATATATTCATAGTTAATTGTATCTCAAACTTTATTTCCAATTCTCGTTAACGCAAAAACATTAAGTCTTTCATTCGTCATCGCAAAAATGACTTCTACAGTTTAAATTTCGATAAACTTCGCTCTCCAGATGAACTGTCACAAAACTGTCAAAAAAATTCTGTATGCAACAACTGTGTTAATAAATAATAATGACTTTTTTTAAGACTTTAAAATATCTAACGGTTCCATGTTTTCTTGAAGAAAATATTCATTAAGTAACTTTAACTCAGCATACAATTCATTTTCATCAATTTCAACTTGTCCATTATTCTGAAGTGCAACTTCAAATTGAGTACAAGAAGATTTCAAACTCGCATCCCTAAGTGACTGTAGCTTATAAGAAGTAAATAAAAAGGCAAAGAGATTTTCATATTCTTATAATTGTCATAATCTTCTCTTAAGAGAAATAATAGATTGATAAATAATGTATAAAAAAATAGCAAACTCTAAATGAGTTATTTGCCAATTGTGAATCAACCGTTGCATTATTTGGATACTTATAAAAAATGTTTTCTTCTAATTTCACGTCTTTGTGATAAAATGGATCAATGTTCATCTCTTCGGCAATTTCTTTAGAAATTTCTAGAGCATCTTCAAAACCAATTTCTCTATGCTTATCGGAAAAAAAAGAAGTCCAACCATTTATTTTTTTAATAGAAACATCAATTAGCATATCATTCGATTATAAATTCTTACTAACTGAATTAAAAACAGATAGTATTTAAAACTAAATCATTATTGCAACCAAAATTTCAAAATCTTCAATCTTGTTATTTGCTAAAGATTTAGCCTCTCTTCTTATTTCAGAATCAAGATTTGTTTCTCCTACTTGGAGTAGAGTCTCACGTATATCAATCTTTTGAAATCGTATGGATTTAACACTTTCATCACGACTTTCCCAATGAGTAGATGATAATGACTTATTGGTCAATCCTTTAACATTATCTTTCAAAAATTTCCACCTTTTTGTAGAATGTGCAAATATTGTATAGTAAATTTGTTGAATGGTTTCAAGAAAATCCCTAGCTGTATCATAAGTATTAGCCATGTCACATAACAACAAATTAAGACTATCGCAACCATAAGGAATCTATAATGCTCTAGGATTAATATCTAAAAGTCTTTATTGCCCTCATTGATGTCTTCCTTTCATATTTGTTCCATTATCATAACCTTGTCCTTGTACATATTCTATGGCGAGACCAAGATCTTCCAAATCCTTTTGTAAAACACCAAAATGTTTATAAAGCAGATATAACCATTTTAAAATTTTCCGAACTTGGAAGCTTTGAAGGATGGCTCGGTCCTTTGTGATGTTCTGATTCGGAAACAATGCATTGTGCTTTGGCCCAGTGTTGGCTTCCGAACACGGAATTTATTTCCACGCTCTGAGATTCAGTGAGAAAGGATCGTGGCTTCTCATTTGATTCCAGAGTCGGGTCTTAATTTTGTCCCTCCTTTGGAAAAAAATGCACTTCAATAATGATTAGAATGATTTTTCTTCGAGTTCAGAAATGTGTTCGGCTTGCATCTTCTTAATTCATAAGACAATGACGACCCTTCAGGTCAAATGCTCAAAAAAGAAATGAATGACGTTCCGAGTTTGAAACTGCGGTAGGGTGTTGCGGTAAAAAAATCATTTCATACATTAGCGCAACATTCAATAGCCTCTAGTTACAGATTCACAATATGTTAAAATACAAGACATGCCCATACAACCTAACAAAACTCTATAGATAAATCTAGGTAATGTTAGTCTATGTTGTCTCACAAAGGATGTTGTGCTTCCCCGTCGGAATTAATTGCCCTGCTATTTTATCTTTCTTCAACTTTGCCTACGTTCACAGAGAAAATAATGTTAGTCTATGTTAATGGGGTTATGGCTTAAAGAGGAAAAAATAACAAATGAGTTACCACATGTTCCGCAAGTTGAATTTCTTCTAGCTTTTTGAATGCACCCTCCTTATTTAACCTCTTCTTTTGATGTAGGCATAAAAATTGTGTAAGCTAAACATTGATCAAGCCGTTGGGGTAGACCACTCCATGTAGCCGATGGAATTTTACACGAGTCAATGTGACATCATCACTCTGTTCCATTTGCGGATGGTATTTGTAGAGTTTCGTTGGAGCACCTAGTGAAAACTAAGGTCCTTTTTCAAAATCCAGATGGCGAATACAAGCGAGTAGGACCCGGACGAGGAATATTTCTTTTGTGGCCTCGTCGGCCCAATGTACATTGATCCTATAAAGGATTAGCATTTGAAACTCACAGCAGACACGGCACCAAAATTCGTCCAAATAACACCCAAAGAAATCCAATTACAATGCCACAAGTCATTAAGGAATCACCACACTTTTGTACGGTTATGGTATAATATAATTTGAAATCATGAATGCAACCCAACAAATTCATTTTTGGGAAATGAATACGTATGTGGTTCGAAGCGGGAAATCGTCGCATTGTGGAGTGATTTTGAAGACCTGTGGAAATGTGACCAAGTTAACCACACGCTAATGTCCCTCTACTTACTATGAGTATTATATTCATTTAAATTTTATATCCCATTTTCACACATTTTTTTATTCCACTGAGCTGGAATTTATTGTGAAGGTACACGTATTTCTTCGTGAATCAAAAGGGACAAGGATTAGATCAAGTATTTATGTCCATTGATGAATTGAGAAATTGGATGTACAAAGAAAGAGAGGATCCACTGCATACGCAAGAGTCTATGACGGAAGGATAAGAAGCTATTCGTTGCACCATACATTGAGAGGTGATGGTTACAATATTCATTTCATATTTTAATATCATTTAAGAAAAATTTAAAGGTACATAAACTTTCATGTGGAGAGAACATTGGCGATTGATTTTCATTTTCCCGGCAACAAACACGTGTACTGGGTAGATCCACTTCACTTTCAACCATCCGAAACATTTGTCAAAATTTTATCTTCGGCTATGAATGATCCCATCGACTAAAAATAAAGGTCAATTTCCTGCATTTTGTTTTGATGTATGCTTTTAATATACATTTTTTGTTTTTCATAATCTCCTTTGATATATGTTAGTACAATAAACAAGAGCCAATATAGGAGTGAGGATATTACATAATGTTATATGCATCGGAGTGCATTCAAGAAGTATGATTGGATTATCTAGATGTTGATTAGGTATAAAGTTGTTTCTTGTCACCATTATAACTAAAAAATGTCAAATTTTATGTAACACATTTTTTTTCTAATGTTTCTCATTTCATGTGCACAAATTTTCCCATCACTGATGTAACCCCCCACCCCCGGCTCAATGGATGAGGAATTATGTTCTTCTTGGCAATATGCCTCCCAAGTTCCCTATGATAAGTTAATACATAAGTTAATCCTCAATCATAAATAGATGTTTCACAGATAAGGATATGTTAATCTAAATGCACTATAAAATTTTAAAAAATGTACTATCATTTTCTTCATTCCCCAACGCCATTCTCTTATAAATCTCCTAACTCTTTGGGTGAATGTGTGTGTAAGTTAACCGTATGCGATCTCCTTCTTATCTGAAACATGTAATCCCTTGACAACATATAGTTGTGTTCTCGCAAACTCTTTGACATTATGGACATTGCCTTCTTTCGTTGATCCGCCATGTCCGATGTATCAATCTCAAATGACCTCTATGATGAATTTCAAGACTGTTGTGTGAAAGATGAAGAGTTAATTTGTATGAACAAACCATGGTGAATTAGGGGGGACTATAACTACAAAATATAAAGTTACCTTGCACTCCATCCATAGGGTATATTTGTAACCTTTCGGAACCTCATGCTAACTCTCGTACTTTATGTCAACCCTAGTTCTACCTACCTTGCTTACCCAGTGGTTGGATTGACGACCTGATCACGGTTGTATATAGTTAATTATTATATTCCTAGCATCTCCATGGATGACCCCGGTACTTACCACTATCTACCAATCTTGGTAGTATAGTAGTAGGAACGGGAGCAACAATGAAAATCTCTATCTTTTATCCTTAACACTTAACCTCCTCTCTATTTTAATTAGTGGATCTCCCGTGGTTCATTGATTAATTAGCGACGCCGGGAGGGGCTGGTCACAGGGTAACATAATTTTGAACCATAGTGTAATTTTCCAAAGACTGGGTAGAAGTGATGAATGTTGACTTTCGAAGCTCTTTCGTTCATCTGTATATGCCCAAATTGTAAATTTGCAATCGTATATTATTGAATTGCATTTTGGTGTTGCCAATTTCATGATTAGACAACTCCAACTTTCTTGAAGGGACCTAAGTGCAAAAGGTAAAAACTTTACTCGTAACTCCAAATTGAAATCCGCTCGAGCGTGATGCCACCTTATACACCCTCATTGTATTTTTAAATTCTATAACATAGTATTTATCAATAACCATTCACAAAAATATATATGTAATCTTTTTCAATTTCCATTTCTTACTTTAAAGTAATCAACTCTAAATTACTCAAGAACATGTACTAGCGCATCCCAACATTTCACAAAAAAATCATCTATTTAATATTTCTATATTTATACAAGAACAACAAAAATCATGTATTTTGGATCAATGAATTATAGGGTAACACAATTTTGGGCCATAGTGTCATTTTTCAAAACTGTGTAGAAGTGATCAATGTTGGCTTTCGAGACTCTTTTGCTCACCCATACATGCCCAAATTTCAAAGTCACAATCGTATATTATTGAATTGTATTTTTGCTTCGCCAATTTTGTGATTTGACAACTCCAACTTTCTCGGATGAAGCTAAGTGCAAAAAGTAAAAACTTTACTCGTAATTCCAAATTGAAATCCACTCGAACGTGATGCTACTCTATTCACCCTCATTGTATTTTTAAGTCTGTAAGGGAATATTTATTAACAGTGCAGCGCAAGAACATATCAGTAATCCTTTTCTATTTTCCTTTCCGACTTCTAAGTAATCAACTCTAAGTTATTCTAAAACATGTATTAGTGCCTTCCAACATTTTATCCAAAAATCATTTATTTTATATTTCTATATTTATGCAAGAATAGCAAAATTTGTGTATTTTGGAGAGAAGGATATTGTCGTAACGAAACATTAGGCCATAGCATCATTTTCCATAAAACATGTTGGAGGAACTTCCGTTCATCCATTATAACCCAAATTTCGAACACACTATCGTCTCTTAATTCATTGCATTTTGATGTCTTCAATTGTGTGATTCACCACAATAATTATACTTTCTAGTAGTCCTCTCGGACATGTATTTAAATCGAAAAAAAGGATATATAGGTAGTAATAGGTTACAACCTTATGAACATTGTAGTAGCTCTTTTGTGAAACAAATAATAGCTACTGCAGTATCAGAAAATCTCAGAGCTTTTTACGTAGTAGTACTCTAGGTCATGTGAATAAATTCAAAAATGAGTTTGAGGAATAATAGCTCGCAACCTCTGGGACATTTGTAGCAACTCTTTTTAAAAATAAAATATATAGCTTCTGTCGTGTTAGAAAATACTGGATGATTGTAAGTTTCACTTTGTGCAACGTGACCCAGATTTCAAGATAGATGCATAAAAATATTTTCAATGTTACGAGTTGGTTTATATTGTAGACACTGTCAAATTATAATCCTTCCTTTGTCTCAACTGAACTTGCACTCTTACTTTTTAATATTATTCTCTATTAAAGTGTGATGGACTATTAGAATAGATTTATGAACAACAATATAATCGTATGTGATATTGTTCTATTCGTCTTAACAAGTATTTTTTAATTATCAATTTTTTATTTAGCGTTATCATACGTAGGTAAACATATTAATACCCAAACACGTGTTTTGAACTGCGTGCAAAAAGTAAGAGTACAATATTGGCTAAGAAGGAGGAAGTACGAAGCATTTAGAATTCTTCGATTTTTGAAACTTTGTTCTCCAAAGCTAAACATCATTTGCTCGTTTTCTTATTTTCGCCCAACATTTAATAAATAATTTTGAGCACTCCAAAAATACAATTACGTGCAATTACTTGATCAAAGACTCGATATGTTAGGATTTAAATTCTATTGTTACATTAAAAGATAATTAAAATTGAAATATGTATTTAATATCATTTAATTCATATTTTCTAATTTTATTTAAATTATTTAATTTATATTTACTATTAATCATAATCATAATATATATTTATGTTATCAATTTAGTTATTTTAAATAATAGAATGTAAATTAATTAAGGCAAAATCTTAGGAAAACCCTTTTTTTCATAAGCATGACGGGGTTAAATTAGAATTATAGAAATGTAAAAAAATCTAGTTACAATATTAAAAATGTATTATACAATGTGCGGTAGATATAAGTTTATAACCAGATTAATGGAACCCAAAAATTTATTCTTGATTTATTTTAATTTGCAGTTTAAATTTGATCTTTCTATACCTTATGAAAATACCGTATTTTAAGAAACAGAATCATTAATTAATTAATTTAATTAATTGGGCGTAGAACATGTATGAAAATTATACTTCATACTCTTTGTTAATTATCTTTAATTAATAAAATCTTAATTTTGAAATTATTTAATGCAAGGACATTTTAAGATTGATCTAAACTGAGATTCAGTGAGAATATGAACAAAATGGCAAACGATATTGCATAGCATTACTAATGGCTAGATATAATAAAAGCTTCCCTATGTCTGTTTGTAAACTTTCAGTGATGACTACATCATCAACAAGAAACATGTGTGAATCACGGAGAATAAACAAGAAGGGAGCACCAGGAAGCTCTTCTACATCATTCTGCTTCTCTGAATTCGCAAAGATATCCTAAAACGCAAACACGAGAAACCGAGCACTTAACACAATTAATTATCATTAAGGAAGATATTACCCCATATTCATGACCATGTATCTAACTTATGTATCATTGATGGGAGCTCGAAACATTGGTACAGATGCTTCACTTGGAGATTCCTGAAAAAAGGAAATATAAGTACACTTGAAAGTTCAATCAGGTGCTTTCATGTCAACAAAAAAAGGCACATCCTACTGCTTTGTCAAGTTCAGATTTCGATGTCAATCTATTGAGCTAGATCTAACTTTCATGCTCTAAGAACCTCCTCTTTTCTCATGATGTATGTGATTTATTTTAACGTAAAAAGATGGTAAAACATCATACCCCATTCTTGGGATGGTATTCTACTTAGAATGAAGCCATGAACTCATACCATAGGGACAATTACATCATGTTTCCCTGTCTCTGTCAGAAAAGTGTACAACAACATCCCGATACTCTCTCTTGAACTACAAAGTGATCAAAGGAAGAATTAACTTATTGAAGAATCGTTGTCATTTTTTCTTAACTTTACTACGCGAAGTTGATCACAAACCACTGCCAGTTCGCAAGTCACACTATGTAATTGTAAATTTAGCTCCCTTTTAAGTTAACCATCATATGCTACGTGGGAATCAATAACTCAATAACACTTGCATGGTTCCATCACCCTCACAAGAGGAACCGGTTGTAGCATCATTATGAAAAATGTTAGAGGGATGAGCGGATCTCACTCAGAAGCCTATATTCTGTCACCATCAGAAGAAAACCAGCTGCAGTTTTTTCCAAAATTGATTTGGAAGGAAAAGTCTTTGGAGGTAGAATAAACATTGAGGACCATCCAAGGTGCCATAAACACCACAATAAAACCATCTGCAACACTTATTTCCCCCGGAAAGAAGTATGTTATCCATCACCGCAAAAAAAACCTTACAGAAATGAGTTCCAAAACCAGGAAGCTGTGGATGAGCATCCTGTAAGAAGGCAACCCACACGTCAACACTACCACAACTTAAAATAATGAATTGAACAAATACATTCACAAATGAAAGGGACCAAATTGGTAGACAACACACGAGCAGATTTTTTTCCAAAGCTATAAACAAAAACAATATAAACATATGGTGAAACTATAAGAATCTTATCTTTATAAACGCCACATCCTTTCTTCAAGTATGATTAGTAATAAGAAAAGGCCAATTAAGCCACAACTCACACAGCAAAAAAATAAAGTCTCACGAGTTGATTTATCCTTCAACATAATAGTGAGAGATTTAAAATGATTGTAAAGCTAGATGTTAAAACAGCATTTCCTATACATAGAGAGAAGAACTAAAGTATAAATTAGAAGTTGTGAGGGATTGTACAGGAATAGAAACTAAAAGAAACACTATGCTAACAAGGGAGATAATGTGGCAGATGCCAAAATGATCAATCCAACACAAAGTTTGGAGAACTCTTCCATGGAAATTCCTGAATTAAAACACCACCATAGTCAGAGTAATCATATCCGCAAAACACAGTTCATATTCTTTCCAAACAAAAGTGGTTTTAACAACTAATACAAGGTTGTTGTATTAAACCTCAAAAAAACCAAAATGCACCAGCAAAAAAATTGATGTTCTACGAGCCGAGCAACATCTCAAAACTTTAAACTTCAACAAAATCTAATGTATTTAAAATGCATCAAGTTAACTGTTGGTTTAAATGACGACCAAAAATGGTCTGTGACGAAGTTGCTAGGAATCTGAAACTTTAACTACTCGTATCATCATGAAATATAGCTGCAAATTGAGTTTGAGATCACACAAACTCAATATTTTTGAGGTCGGGGAACTTCACATGCAAATAAACAATAGCATATGCATGAAGCAATTTGAATCAACCAGGAAGAAACTTACACATAAAACCAATAACAATAAGGTAAGCTCTCAGGTGAGCAAGGGGTTTCAGTGTTTTTGTCATTTAAGCCACAAAATAAATGTTGTCAAAAACAATGACTAAAAAGCATTAAATGCCACCATAAGAATCACAAAAGTGAAATGAACAACTTACATTACATTGATTCAAATCCTTTTGAGGGAAATCTACAAGGAAATGGTTGAACTTGACAATACACTTTGGCCAAAAAGCAAGTACATCTCATAAACGTTTTAGTCCAACATTGTAGTTTTATTTGTTCCATTCTATATGTATCTCGCAATGAAGCAGAGAGACAGGGCAGCATAGATACAACATATGTATCTTGCTTGAACACCATCACCAAAGAGATATGAAGAAGCATAGAAATCATTGTGCTTAATTAATTCCTACGTAAGCAACTTTATCTAATAATTAGAATAATGACCTTGTAAAGAGTAACTCTTTTTGTGCACAAACTCAGATCATTAGACAAACAGAAAAGTAAGAAACGTGTATACCTCTTTGAGAAATAATGCTTAGGAGCTTCTAAAAAAATGAAAAAATATATATGGAAAAGTTTTTTGGAAAATGATTTGTGAAATTATCACAATGTAGATAGGTTGCAAGACCTCCAGCAGAACAACACGTGAGCAATGCATGTATAGGATAGCAACAATATAACTAGCAATCATACAATTCAAGTTCAATTGAGCGAAACAAAAAATTAATTATTAACAAAATCCAAGTCAATAGTGTACTATGTATTTACGGGAAAAAGTTAGAAATTTCAATGAGAAATATACAAGTGGCCGAACAAAGAGAAAAACAAGCCAGAAAGTACCATGAATTACCAAAAAGAAGCAAAAAACGGGATCAAGACAACAACAGATTACCTATGTTGAACTCAAACACAACCACCACAATGAGGACTGCCCAGTTTTTTTACCATTTCTTCTTCCTTAAAGTCCGTCCAGAATCACGCATCAATAATAAAACCCCCAAATAGTCATCAAAACAATAAAAATATTATAACCATAATAATCAAATATAGGAAATGTTGAATGTATGATTTCATTTCTTACCTATGATTATTAATGTTGGTAAGTCAGAAAAAGAGTTTGGCTCAACAAAAGTGAACCCAATACAACACCTCAGCTAGATCAGTGGTACATTTTAAACTTTGGAACCTCTTTCAGAGAAAGGATCAAACACCTTGTACGCTACCATGAAAACTAAAAATAGATTATACGAAAACATGAAAATAGCCATAAACATACGAAACTTTGAATTCAATACGGTTTAGAAACATTTAAATGCTATCCAGAAGGCAATTTTTTTTACCTTAGTGAGAAGTAATCCAATGCAATCAGGCTCTTCAAAACTGTTTTCAAGTGTTACTTTTTATCGGTACCAACATACAAAATTTGTATAATCAAATTACATCACCATTCTTATAGATAGAACAAGCAATAGGTTTTTTAAGTAAGAAATAAGTACATTAAGATAGAAGTATGTGAATAGACCTTTGTAGTATCAATTCAGAGCTTCATCTCTTGGGTAAGGCAAAATTGGTTACCCCTACAAGACCCTGCAATTGGAGTAATAGAGCTATCTATAGAACCTTTATTCAATACCATTCCTTCAACTTGGAATCGTGAATCTTAGGGCATGATCCTGAGATATAATCATATAAAATAAGAAAAGTAATCAGTTGCTCACATCAGTATTGAAGGGGAAAATAAAATAAGTGTTCCAGCGAAATATTAAACAAATAATTACACATATCAAAGCACAAAGATTAAACAGAAAATGTTTCAGGCATTCAATTGAACACCTACAGTGCATATATAAGTAACAACAAAATTTCAGGTGCTGAAAAATAATAAAGAAAAGTAAAATACAACTACAACATAAGCACGTATAATTCAACAAACAAAATATGAAGCATGATCATAAATCTTGTCACGAAAACAATCACACTTACTTTAGCTATATGCATCTTTCAATGAAGCATATGGTACAAAAAATACACACCTATGTGGAGGTTGAAGTTGAACCTGAGGGATACACTCAGACTGAGATAATGGGTGAGAATACGAATTAGGATCAGAGTTGTCAACAAGATGACCGGACTTCAATAAGCCACAAAATATAGCATCTGAATAGCTTATTAAATTGTAATTGTATACCAAAACTCATCCATAAAAATCAAATCCTGAGCATACGTTGTACAAATATGAAATAAAAAACAAGAAAACCCAATAAACCCAACATCTGTTTCCAGATATTGCATCAATTTCCTTCCAATTGACGTCAAGATTGTATATTTCTGAATCACACAAACAAAGCAGAGGATTTCAATTAAACCCATCGCATAAAAATCAAATCCTGAGCTATGCGTTGAACAAATCTGAAATTAAAAACAAGAAAAACCAATAAAACGGCAAGAACATAGAGTCCAACCAAAAGGAAATGGAAGGTAACCGCCTGTAGCTACCAACTAATTGCACATAAGGTTGGTGGGTTTTTACGAAGTGATTGGAGAAAGCAGAGTAAAGGCGCAAACGATGACCTTAAGAGCTAAAATTACCATCTAGCGATTACCGTCAACCGGCGCAATTTTTCGATTCACAGAGGAGCAGGCAGGACGAACACAAAGATGAACACAGAAGAGCATGCCGTTTACCGTCTTAGCATGGCTTCTCTAATATTCGAGTCATCCAGCTTCCCTTCCCATGCAATCTCACTCAGTTTCACACTCTTGCCGAGGTAGGCTGATGGAGTTGCAATAACTGAAACGCCTATATGAGCTTTAAGAACTTGCCAACCACATTGTTCAAGAGTCTGCGACACGTGCAAGACACTCAAGTAGATTATAATGAACCTATAACATAGTCACGAAAACATGAAAAATGCCGCGACTAGAAAAGTTTTCATTGTTTACCTCTTTCAAGCGCTTGTATCTTGTTGCGAGAATCCTTTCCTGCTCACCAACGAATTTCAGTAGGGATCCACCATCTTGCTCTTTAATATCCAACAACTTCTTTACAGAGTATTTAATAGTACTATGTGGATAGCTCAACCCAGAGAAGCTAAGGAATGTATCCACCAAGGCAGATTGGTTTAGAAGCAGGAACCCAAAGGCGAGTCCTCCAGTGAGTATCTTCATAAACAATACCCCCTAACAAAGCAATAGAAAATGAGAGGTTTTCAAATGAACTTAGTCCTGCTAAGATAGCTTTCAAATCCCTGCTGCAGGAGTCCTAGTTATAATCCACACCAAGAAGGAAGTATCAAGTACAACCCTAGCCTCGAATTTCGAGCAATTTGACAAGATATCTTCATCTCTTCATGAGTATAGAGTAATCCAGTGGGATTTACAGCAGGTCCAGAGATATATACCCAAGGTTTTTTCGCAATTCTCTAATACCTTATCAAGTACCTTTCCTGTCAGCTTGAACCCTGTTTCAGAACTAGTGGGAATGGTCACAATATCTGCTTTTATAAACTTTGCAAAAGATACATAATTCCCATTTGTGCCAGCTGGGAAGTACATAGTTCCACCTTGTCAGAGGCAGTACAGAACCAGCTTGCTAAAATGGGCATGAGGACGATCAGCATATATCACTTCCTTTCCATCAAATGGGAACCCATAGTTGCTGCTAACAAACTGATTTATTCCACTTGCAACATCTATCTCCGACTCCACAATTTTTTACCTTAAGAAACTCTCGAAGATTGCAGCTTTGACTTCTCTAGGTATGGGCAAAAAGCTTTGGTTAACATCCATGTGTATATCAAAGAAGAGTTATCTACTTCAACAACGCACAGCTCAGCATGATCTAGCACAAAAATGGCTGAACTTGAAAAGCCAATCATGTCAGTTGCTTTTGCCTTTTGAGCTCACCTCTAGGACAAGTGCAAATTGGATTTTAGTCATGCATTGGAGCAGCAGCTAAACTCATGGTTTGATTCTTATATGTCAGTTAAAATGTACTGTATTAGTCCTAGACAATAAAAGTACGCACTAATGAAGTTCAGGATACTAAGGTGAGCAGTTGTATTATTCATTTGTCAATGCAAAATTTTAATATTGAGCAGTCTAGAGGCACAATTTTTATGGATAATCATTCATGTAATAGGTACACAATATGAGCACTTACCCCCGTTCAAATTGAATGACCAATTCCATACTTAAAAGTCACATTTGCTTCTCATGTCTAAATCAGCAGTAAACACATTATCATATACAGAAATCTCATGATAAATACGATACACAGTAAAATAAATCTGAAGTCAATTATAACGGGTAGATTGACTTCAATCATAAACCAAGAAATGAATAACTATATGCACAACAACCAACAACGGCCCAATTGATTGAGTAGCACAGCAAAAAACATCATGATTGGCAACAAGCAAATAGATAATATAGTTTACTTACCTCTAGTGATGGACTTCTATCAGCAAGTTGAAATGATAGAAGCTCATGAAATAAGCAGCCATAATAGGACTAGCTTATAAGCGGCGTGTTTCTTTGTAAGAGCTCAACAGTCTTGATCAATGCTTTAAAAACCGTTTCTTCTTCAAATATCACAAAATCTACTTCAAGATCCGAGTAAACCTAGGAAAATATTAACATGTTGATAGATAAGAATAATGAACTTAGCACTCTATTCAGAGAATAGCAAGTCAATTGCTTTGAAATCTGATAATATCAGGAAAAAAATGAAGTACCTGATTTTTTACTAAGCCACAAAAGATTGCAGCATGACGCCTCTGCACAAGAAGAAATTGGATGGTTAAAAAGTAGAGTGAGAGAACAAAACAAACATTACCATAAAAATTGCAACCTATAAGTGCTTATGAAGCTTAACTACCAAAGCACCAACATGGGAGGAAAATCTCGGAATTTACCTCCTTAAATCTAACTATACAAGGTCAGCAAAAAAAGCTGAAGAAAAGCAAAATCGAACGACATGAAAATACAACAGGGGGGAAATCTATGAATTTACGTCCTTAAATGTAACTGTACAAGGTCAGGAAAACCATAAGCCCTTATAGGTTGTGTTATATATCAAACACCTAATATACGGGAGAAACTTTAACAAAATGTAAAAATTCGTTAAAAACACTAAGAGAAACAGTGAAGAAAAGAACCAACGAACAACAAAAAAGTAGATGCTCGAAAGGCAAACAGAAAGATATAAAATCAATTACATTTCATCACGTGTAGACAAAACTGGGGAGGGAAAATTGAAAATTGAAACTGTAGAAGGTGAGAATGAAAAGAGTAATTGAAAGGTGAGTCATGTTAAGTAAAGACGAGTGGAGGGAGAAAGAGAAGGACACGTACCAGTGGTAGGGAAAAGGGTCGTCCAAAGTAGGCAGGTAAATGAAGGAGGTAACGGGAGACCGAGAGATTGGGGAAAGTCAGCCAATCGACGAAAAAACAAAAGGAGAGAAGACGTTGTCTTGAAAGGTAGTATTGTTTGGCCACCGCGTACCTACTATTGCCAACCGTTTACCGTCTTGTAAGGCGTGAGCAGAAAGCAGTGAGGAGAAGGAATTGAATCTTACATATTGACAAACTTCGATTGAGTTTCAATTCATAGAGAAAAAAAACAAAGGAAAAAAATACATGCACAACTCGCAGAAGAGAAGACAACCATAGCCTGGTGAGATTTTGCAAGATTTTATTAACTTTCCTAAGCTAATAACTCATCCAGTAAATGATAAATGCAGGATGAAATATCCAACTCAAGGATAACTGCAATCTTACTTCAAAAATCACATTGACTTTCGTATCGAAAGTTGCACCACCCAAAAATCAAAGATGCTATTTAAGCACATGAAAATGAAAACTAATCTTTTCAAAATACTGAGAATGCAATGGAATTAATAGAGCATCTAGACTAAAGATAAATCAGACTTGTGGAAGATAATTTAGCGGTTGTAGGTATGCAATTGTTAATTAAAGGACTAATTGCATGAAACTCTTTTCCAGTTACAAATATATACTAAAAATGAATACCAACACCAACAATTAGCTCAAATCCCCAAATATACCCAAAAAAACATTATAATTCAATGCATAAAAGGAAAAATCCATTGAATTAAAGATGGTAAAAAATAAACTGAGTAATCGATGGGGAAATTATCAAATACCCTGTAACCAACAACAGTACACCCACAAGCCCCCAAACAAGAAAACGGAAACAATTGTAACGAACAAGAACAAGCATGAGAAATCATGATTCAAATTGATTAAATCAACGGCAACAAAGAGGAAGACCAATCCTGTTTCTTGAGAACTAGTTTAATTGGTCGAAATCAAAGTATGCAAACCAAGAGAAAAATCCTGATATGTCTTGTAACGTTGCTTTTCTCGAAGCTCAGTTATCCTAAGAAACTCCTGAACTCGATAAAACACAGCAGGCTTTTCATCCAAACAAAAGCTCAGAAAGTTAAACTGTGACATAGAATTAGACCACCTTCTTCTATCTGCGCCACTTAAATAATGATCAGATCCGAGGTACCTGCGAAGGTCATCGTGTTTATGAAGGCAATAAACTGTCCAGTCCGAGTTCAGAAGAATGATGAGAGCATAAATTTCCAGGAGTATAGCCACTGTCCGGAGCAGATAAGTGAGAACCATGTCGACGATATGATAGTGATACTTATCCTTCTTAGAGAGCAGCAAAAAGAAGATAAAAGCCATTAAAGTGCATGAAAAAGTGATAAGGCGAGAAACACAGCCTGTGACAGAATACACTACAGTGTCCTTAGTGTAGAGGATATAAAATGCAAAACTGAGTTCAACCTCAATAACTTTGAAAGCTTGTAGAGAGCTAAGAGGCTAAAAATAGGATTTGCTACTGTCTCTATCTTGAAAACTAAGGATGAGATCCTCAAAAAGGCGTTTGAATCTCTCAAACCTATCATGATGCACAATTATCAACTTCCTGGGATCAGCAGGATAAGAGTTTTCACTGTCAATAGGAATAGGATGTTCTCTAACCTCATCAGTTTCAATATAGGATCCCACAACCTTCTTCAAAGTAAATTCCTACATGAATTTCGCATAATTAGACCCTAGTTCAGGCGGCGTGAGCATCGATTGCCTGAGAAAATTCGTATTTCCTAATCTGAGAGCCAAAGTTCTCTCCACAAACTTGATCAAACCAGCACAGTACACAAGCATACTCAAAATCAGAAGCCATGAATCACCAGACAAAGCAACAGGATATAGAGAGCCAAACTACTCTGAATGATCAGTCCCACCAAATGCCTCTGCCACAACTTATTATCCTCCAATGCATATGTTGTGATGGTGTCAGGACCACCAAGATGGAGCAACAGAAACGGCGCCAAGAACGACATGAGCTCTTTCATGGCGTCTTCATCGGGTTGGCAGCTGCATTGAAGAGTGTCATGAGAAATGACTCCAAGGGCAACAGTTGCAACCCAATCACCCAACAAGTAAGAAGACCAAATGAAGAACTTGATCCTAGTTTTCTTGGCCATGTATGTCCTCCTATTCCCCAGTACAATGAGAACAACCTGAAATATGAGGCCGATGAGACAATTGGAACCCAACAGATCGAGGAAATAAGGAAAATATGTAAGTCGTAAAGCAGCATCGATATCTCACAACAAAACTTATGATGTTGACTTGATGATTAGTTTGTGAAAATCAGTAAGAACCACATGTCTACTATTGGCATATAAGTATAGCTCTTCCAATTATCTCTAAAAACTTGAAAGTAAGAATCCGTAAATTGCTAATAACAAAATACTCATCCCTGAACCAGGGTATAAAAAATAGCAATAGGTTGAAGCAGAAATATGTAGTCAAAGTAGTTGAGACATAGAGTGGACGGTAGCAACACGAATGTAAATAATTAACCTTTACACCTCAGTTTAGCAGGATTAAAGAAGCAAAAACCCAAATACTTTGTTGGGAGCATCCTAGCCTTAACACAATTTCTTATACGATCCATGTCAAGAAGTTTGAGAATTGTTTAATGGTTGAATTCACTAAGCAGGAATCTCAACACAAATAACAACCAAAGTGCGAATGCATTAGTTCTATTTTTAAACTATTCTGATCATCTACGCAGTACACTTAAAAGGTATGACTAAACTATCCAAACATTAAAAAAAAGTCCAGATGGACAACCAAAAACCTAACAGCAAAAACCCAAACTAACAAAAAACCTACACCTAACAGTAAAAATATATATTTTGCAGCATTAAACAAGCAGAAACTCAAACTAACAACCACAAGTAAGAAAAATGATGGCAAAATACACACCAGTACACATGTAACGAACACGGTAAACAAGTAAAGGGAACAATAAATTAATCGTAAAGGATGGTTTCACCCATACACAAAGAAGGAGAAGAAATGAACAGGCGAGACAGTACAATATAAAAATATACAGGAATTTACCTTAAATGAGAAACCATACATGAAGGAAGAAGATGGGAAGATGACACGTAAGGAAGAGAGGAGGCACCAAGTCGACACGTAGCAGAAGAGCATGAAGCAGTGTGAATCAGGCAGATGCGAAGCCGCAATTCTTGTCCACTGGCATAGAAGGTAAGAGGAGTTCACGAAGAAATCAAGTAAATTGGGGAAAACAATTCGAGGGCAAGTAAGTTGTAATCGGGTACCTTCAAATTGTTCATGACCGGCAACACAAGGTTTCCCGCCGAAGCTGAGGCAAAAACGAAGCAAGCTGGAAAACCGATTTTGAAGACGAGAGTGACAGCCTACCGAACTGAAATTTGTTCTCCACTAAATAACTCAGGCATAGAGTAGATCTAATGCGTTAAAGCAGTAGTTAAAAAACCGATAATTGAAGTTAAAAACAAAAGTAACAAACAACGCGCCACCCTTCACTGCGCCACCCCTCCTCTGTCGTCCGTCCACCGCCCATCCACGAAGGCGCCGCCCGTCCGCCTCCCGCCCGCCACCCGTCCCTCTCCCTCCGCGCCCGCAGCTCTTCGCTTCTTCCTCATCTCCGTCCGTAAGTCGCCGTCTATTGCTCCACCAATGAGGCGGCACTGTGCAGCTCTTGCGACCACCATTTGCACCACACCAACAAGCTAGCGAGTGAGCACCAACGCTTCTCCCTCATCCACCCGCCGCTGAAGCATCCCCCCCTCTGTAACATCTGCCAGGTTAATTAAGTGGCTCCATGGATTATTTTTTGCGATGTTCTAAAGGTGTTGGATGAATGTTCTAGGAGAAAAGATCATGCGATTTTGTCTTCACAAATCAAGATGTAAGTGTGTATTTGTTTTAGTAGAGTTAAAATACTGATCTATGCGTGTATGTGTTTTGTTTTAAAAATTTGAGTGCTGGCAGGTTGAGATCGATCTTTAAGCTTGTCAGACGGTGATGTTTATGTGCAGGAAATGTATTTAATGTCTGCGAGTAAAAGCTGGGTTAGATTTTGGTCGTACCCAGGGGACCAATGCGACCATTACAGCTACTGTGGTTCATTCAGCATCTGTGACCCCTACCCATTGCGTGAATTTGAGTGTGAATGGCTTCCAGGATACGAGCCCAAAGTACAAAGTGAATGGCTCTTGAGGGAAGGGAAAGATGGCTGCGTAAGAAAATCGCGCGAGCCAACATTTGGGACTAATAGTGCTAATCCCGGGTTTGTGAACTTGACTGTGTTAAGGTTCAGGACACTGCGTATGTAGTTGCGAATAAGACTATGGGATTGAAAGAATGTGCAGATCTGTGCTTAAATAACTGTTCTTGCACAGCTTACTCAAATGCTGATATCAGAAATTGCGGAAGTGGCTGCATAATTTGGTATGGGGACTTGATATATATGAGGCAGTTTTCAAATGCTGGTCAGAATGTTTAAGTCAAAGTTTCAGCATCTGAGCTGGGAAATGGCATTTTCTTTCTTAGTTCATTGTACATTTGTCTGCGTCACACCTCTGAGGAATGCTTTCTTGCTTGAATTTAAAGATTAATAGAACCTAAATTTTGAGCTTTGGAGATTTCTAACATTTGCTAACTATAAGTATCTCAGCATCTGTGAGTAAAAATGTATTTAATGTCTGCGACCAAAATGTATCTTAGCGTGTTCGATATGCTATAACCCCATAATTTACCATCCTGATTCAAGTTCATTGTCGTAAGTCATATCTTCCCCTACTATTGATGAGTGTGAGAACAAGTACGGTTATGTTGTTTTATTGTGAAGCTAAGAAGATGAGATTAGAGCATGTGAGGTGTACAAGTGTTTTGTGTTATAGCCTGGAATCTGTATGTTGTGTGGTGTTGGTTTGTGTGTGAATTGTGTGTCCCGTGTTTTGGGTTTATGTGAATTGTATTTTGTTAACTGATTGTGCAATTGTTTAAAGGGTTAGTTACTAGTTAATTAAAAGCATAATTTCTTCCGTGATCATGCATGCATTTTTGTTTTTAGCTGAACTTAACATCGGATTTGTGAAAGCAGTACTTCAAAGACAACATTGATGACTAGAATCCCCTTTCAATACAAGAGACAACGCCTATTACCTCGGTTCTACATGGCTTTTTACCTTGGTTTTCAGCCCTATAAAATAAAAACCGAGATAAATGTGTGTAGTAAAAGTATTTTTTACTTCGGTTTTTCAGGAAAAGATCCGAGGTAAATACTTATGACCCGACGACCATGCCGATAATAGAGCGATGTTAATATGTATTCTAAGCCTGCCGACTACCCCATCTTCATGTGATGTTGTGGTGATCGATGTTGACTAGAAAATTTGCGCCTGTAAGAGAAATCGCATGAATTTGTTATCGACATCGCTCAATATGGTTTTTTACTGTGGTATTGAACCGCGGTTAATTATATTTTTTACACCGGTTTCTTTTCTGAAAAACTGGAGTAATTGATAATTTGACAAATCCTTGATCAAGTAGTGAGCGACATCGCCTTGAACGAATGCATTGTCGGGATGCTAGAGAGGGTGCGACGTAATACTACCCAATATCACGGTTGCCAAAATCGCTTATTTGATGACGTGACATGTCAATAAACACTACGTTTTAAATGACCGATGTCGCAATTATAGGTCCGACTACGGTTAATTTTTTGTTTCACTCGTTTGTGTCTGCGATGTTGCTTATTGCGTCATGTTTCATGGAGCGACGTCCTCTTGAAATGAGCAGCCAAGGTCGCTCTATTCGATGTCCCGCCGGTAACCCTTCCAAACTCCGAGCGATGTCACTTATTTGTGATCAGATTAGCTTAATTGTAATATATACTGCGCGACGTCGGCCAAAGTTTAAAATAAAGCAATACATATTTGTAGAAAAGTGGACCTGGCGACGAACGCCCTTTCATATTGCATGTTCCTACATCAATCATGGAAACTACACCATCCATACACAAAGCAGGTTACCAAAATTCTCACAAAATGAACTATATGATTGATAATCCATAGCTAGCTAGAGATCTATATCAAGGTGTAAAAAAACAAATGGCCGCATGGGACAAATTGTGTCTGCGACTTTGGCCTTGTTTGTGGACAAATTGTTCACAAACACATAGTTATGTACCTTATAGCAAATCCTTATTTCATAATGCGTGGGACAAATTGTGTCCGCGACTCTGGCCTTGTTTGTGGACAAATTGTTCACAAACACATAGTCATGTACCTTATAGCAAATCCTTATTTCATAATACAATTTTTAAGTTAATTGTAACCTTGAGGGATTTCCACGTGCATCCTTTGTGCTTGGTAATCATGTGATCTGTCATCACCTTAGTAATCGCGAATGAAATAGTTTCTAGGGGCGTTTAATGTAATGGATCGTACCCGAACACCGTGTTTGATAGAAGAACGTTGATGGCCACCACCCAGTGTTTGCTACAAAAATGAAATCGTCATTAACCCAATACAATCCCATAATCTTTAATAGATCCTAAACAAGACTAATGCAGTAAGTAGAGTTGACTCACCACTTGTAATAAGGTGCGATATATATAGAGTTGTCCTTTTGCATTAACCACGAGATCAAATAGGCCAAACGCTTCTCCATCGCAACATGGTCATGTTGGATCTTTAATGGTCAAAGAACCCCTATCCAACCTTTGAATTTGGAAACGGATTGTACATGCAAGAGCCTATAAGCATGTTTAGTCTTGTACATGATTAAGAGCCTATAAACATGCAAGAGCGAAACACATTATTAATATCGATAATTCAAGTTAGGGCGATGCATTAATACTTACAAGCAATGTAGTTGCATCACGGGAGGCTACACATTATTGAAATTAAAAAAGTCTTCCAAATCCTCCTTCCGGATAATAGGATTTACCTTGTATCCAAAAATACTCACTTCTTCCACGGGAATTTTGTACAAACATGAGGAGGGGTGTGCCGTCACAATTGTTTGGATGTTCTTCAGGGAACCATCCTTCGAGAGATTGTATGGTGGTAGCTTCTTTCTAGAAACACGAGTCTTTATTGGTTTAGGATCCTCACATGGATTGGGTAATTTTTCCATGCTACTAATCCTTGTCTCGATCGACATGAAAACAATCTTAAAATTTATGTACGAAAAATTTGTCTCAACTCACTAGTAATAATATATCAATTATCATGTTACACCTTCTTTTTAGGCATGTTCTCCAAAAATATCCACCAAAGGAATGGGCCACTCCACAAATATTCCCAACGACTCGTCCACCGTCCTTGCCTCGATTTTTGGGATTGGAAGAACCACACTATTTACGAGGGCCTTTATGACATTGACCACCACGTTATCATTCACGACGGGCTTATGATGGTGCACTCGTATAGATGTGTTCACTTTACCTTCCACCACGATGTGGCTCTCTCTATCAACACGTTCGGCAAATAGTATGCATAAATAGTTATCCTACACAAGAAGACTTGCTAATTTAAAACATAGAATGACATATTTTGCCATATGAACAGTGTAATATATTTACTCATAACTTCATGCTGTGTTGGGTGGCGTCAACTAACTTCGTTCTTAGTCGATCGAAGGCAAGGGGTGTTGATGAAGTCAGAGATGGGGGGTACGGGCCCACTACCACACTCTGGGTGGTCATGTGTTGAGGTTGTCGGATAAGCACCACGAGGGGGAGTTGACGGTGTTGGTTTAGAAATTGCAATGATTCTCTCCAAGTCAAGTGACATTTTCATCCCATTCGATTGTTGCGAGACATAAGCCACTAATTGGCTTAATGTGGATTGCAAAGCATCAATCTCTCTTTATCGATTACTTGACACAATATTAACCTTCGGTGATCGAGGTTTGACAAAGATGTCTCTATGTGTAGGGAGCATGCCGACCCCCCGTACCCAACCCGGATGTTCTTTCTTGTTTAGTGAAACCCCTAGTATGTCCTTCTTTCCATCCTCTAAAAACTTGCCGGACTCTTTTTTTTTAAAATCCTCCTATAAAATTACCAATAATCAATCTCATTTGTGCAAATTATTTTCTTGAACAAACATAAATATCATATGAACTAAACCAAATGCAAAACTTAATATTTGTTTGGCAACCAACTCCGCATCTTTGGTGTGGAACTTAACCTCCCTCTCCCCACGAACTTTGTATCTTTTTAGGCATTTCTTAAATTGGGGAACCTCATCGGGGGTGGGATATTCCGTAGTAGTCCTCGCTTCCTCTTCCGTCATTCCAAGCTCCAATTTGTCATAGCCTCTTGCCTCAAACATTTCCTTCATGATTATTCTTGTAGCTACTCATTGTATGGCGCATCTTGTTTTCTCTTGCAAGCTCACTTTTTTCTAGCCCTTAGACCCTCTAAAATAATTAGACTGAAGGGTTCAGAATAAAAATCAACAATGTGAATTGACTTGGAAAGAAAATTCCCCTGCATTTGACCGACGTCGCAATTTAGTCAGTATTGATGTCGTACTGGTCGACTGGTCAATATGCGAAGTCACAGACATTGTCAAACAAAATCAGTGCTTGAACTTAGTTTATCCACAACGTCGCACACTAATCGACAGTACCAATATCAAGCCCGACTACCACAGTGCGATGTTGCATGTTCACCAAGTGTTACTCATTTTTATGGCGAGGATAGACCTTTACGATTCTAAATCACTAACAAGAATACATAACATACACTCTATGATACCATTGAGACTATACTCATCTTTAAGAATGTTTATCCCACAATAAAATGCATGCACATAACTGAAAACATGTACCCATTGTGTTTATATTTCTAAGCATGTTAAGGTAAATTCCTTACCAATTGTTCATCCGCTAGCTTTCTTGCAACAAAACCCTTCCAACTAGATTCAATTATAAAGGGATGCTTAATTCTTGGGTTGCGATTATTCTTCCTTCCGAACACGTAATCCTTTGCCAATTTGGTTTTGAAATCTCTCAATCTTTCACCAAAGCACCGTATGTCTTCTTTTTCACATTCGATCTGGAAGGCATGTTGCATGGCTCTTCATAATTTGGCCTTGAAAGCATCGTCAACCCTAGGCTACGACTCATACAAGCAGATATCTACCTTTGTCCTAGCAATCATACCTATGTAACTAGACCACCAATGTCTTACCTCACCTATGGCATTCCCGATGTGATCAAACTTCATAAGAAATTTCTTACCTTTCTCCACCATGTCAATCAATTTCTTGCAAATTTCCATACCTCGACCATGCCTATGTTTTTTCGAGGCATTCAAATTCCCCCTTCTTTGGGTCGTTTCCTTTTATCGAGGTTAACAAGAACACCTAAAAAGTTTCCATTTATTGGGGTTAACAAGAACACCTAAAAATTTGCATTCCAATCTTTCAAATGTACATTAAATAAACACTAAGGTTTTCATGAGATTGATCTTCACCACAAGAAAATGGTGGAATTGAAACATTTAATGTTATCTCCATATCGATGAAGAAGTTGGCTCATGTTGTATACCACATTCACATAGAAAAATTACATCTTTAATGAAACCATAGCACCCTACATGTATATAGTCCACAATGTACAAGAAAGTAAATAAAAAGTAAGGCACATAGCAATAACAAACACTCATTCAATAATACATCCCAATGGATGTAGCTACATTGACATTACGATCATCAAGTTGAAAAGATGGAAGCTTACCATTATTTCTATTCATGGAATCCCCTCCCATTATGGCCTCTTGTTTTTCCCTAAGTTTCTCCATTTGTGAATATATTGGGGGTGGATTTGGGTGTGTTTATTTCTTTTTTTGTTGGAGGGGAAAGGAAATGTTGATGAAGAACTTTGGGGATCTTGAAGGTGGAGGACTTTATTTCGGTCAATAAATGTGCTTTCAAAAACTTTTAGGGGTTTTTTTTTACCAAGTATAGCACATAATCTATTCTCCCGCTTGTACTGTGATGTCGCACGTGTCATGCAAAATGTCAGTCGCATGTAATTTAGGTCTACCTTTGGGTAAAAATTGGCCCAATAGTCCCATTTCATATGAATGTACGCTCTGACCTTGGGACATGAGATAAACCTCGCGATTTCGGCAATGCCAAATGTTCATTTACATGTCACGGGATTTTACATGGACCTTATCCCCCATTCCCCTTGAATGACCTACGTCGCCAACTATCCGGCCTACACTCGCTAAGTAAGAGGCATCACGTGACTTCAGATTGTAGGTTTTTATTCATTTTTTAAATCTGTCATGAGGACAAAAAACATCAAATTTTATGGGTTACATAGTGTTTCCATTTTCAACCTACTAGTTTACAACACTAATACACGTTTCATGGTATGAACATTGCCTTTTGCACGGTTATGATTGTTAAAGTCATGTAAATTCTTTACCGATGTAATTCAAGGCCAAAGTCCATGACAATATAGCGATTACATACTCCTTTATTTACACTGCCATGAACAGTTAACCTGAATAAGTGAGTTGTCAATATGGACGAGAGCTTGACAATAACTCGTTCAATAGCTAAGAATGCTAAAGTTTAGTGAATGCATTAGCCGTTCTTTTTCTAGGCATCAGTAAATTAAGTCTTTCAGCAAAATAAGGTTTCCTGTTAAAATACAGTAACAACCATCCACATTTGACTAGTGTAGGTTAGACACTAGCCGGTTCCACACCTATGATTGTTGTAAGCCACTAGAGTAGCCAATGTTCATCTAAGCCTAACAATATCGGCTCTTTCAATTGCGCAACGGTTTAGGGTTTCACATTATCCCATTCTGTTCCTAACATGGTTTTAGGAAAGACATGATAGCTAATCTCATACGAGTCCTACCTATGTAGCAGGGTTATTGATTACAAAGTGTTTTACGGTAAACCCCACGAACTACCAACCTCATTACACGTGTGAGGATTTTACAATTACCCATCCAAAGGTTAAGATTGGTTGTCTTATTGTATCCATTTCAAGCAATTACTTCATATTTTCATTTTAGGAGGATGATTAGTCAACGCTATTACCAGAGTCATTTTTCGAGCCCTGCCCTATCGTATGTCTCGATAACATCACTACATGTATGAAAAGGGTAATCCTTTTCATCCCAGAATTAGTCGGCCATCTTACACATGTACGTGTTTGACCAACACATATTTGATTAGGAAGAATAAGAAGGCCTGACAATAGTTATAATTAATTTTTCTGTGTTTCCAAAAATGTTATAATTAATTGTACTCCAGAATACTGTTTCCATACTATTTAACTTAGGCCCGGAATTTGGGATCACATAAATCCATTTTGGGCTGAAAGCCTTATATATATGTACAATGTCACATTCAAGTCGGATACATGTTGGTCAAGTGAATACACATGTGCGAAATCAGATGATGTGATCTAAACCCACTAATGTCCAAGCCTATTTTGCTACAACCGTTGGGCCGATTGTACAAATCGGACCAGTTCCATTTACATGCGAACTCACAGATATTTTGGCTAGCCTACGGTCTTGTCGAATTAGTGGCCGGAATTGCAGATTGATGATTCATATCCCAATGGTACAACCCCTTTAAAATTGGCTGGGACCCACAATAATCCTCTTCCCCAGTATGTATGAACAATGACGTCGCCCGTATTTCGTTCACATTATCGTCCTTTGCGAATTAAGCTGCGACATTGCAAGGTTGGTTTAAATGACATCGTTCATGGCATAGTATATAAACTGCTCAGATCGACCATATCACATTCTCGGACCTCGACGTCACACCCAAACTGACGCTTCTGGAAAACATGGTTCAAAAATGTCAAATCTATCAAGAAACCGCACATACTTATATATTATCTGCCCAAAAATATCCAAACCATTCCCGTTCAACAAATCACGATTTAGTTCAAAGGGTAACCCAAAAAAACCCTAATATGTTTGCTTTCAAATGTTTGCTTTCATTTACTTATTTCCATCCTAATATGTTGCTATCACTTCAACGAGAGTGAATTCGGTGTTTGATTTAGTTCTTCACCATTGTTTAGTTTATAGGTTTCATTTTTTAGGTTTTGAATTTATCATTTTAGGCTTAGGAGTAATTCCTGGTGTTTTTTGTGCCCAAAACATGTTGTGCTTGATCTTAAAGTAGATGTGTTTAAACCTTGTGCTTATTTACCTTGCTTTCAATGTCATTTTTGACCATTCAGGTACTTTGCAGACATATTCAACTTCATCGATATGACGTGCGATATCACAGATTCATACCTTTGAATATGCAACTTTGCAACTGACATATCGATCTTATCGACAATTCTGCAAAGTGTATGCAATCTTGGTCAAAAATTAAATTACAGTCACCGAATGGTCTGTCTGACTAACCTTCATTGAATAGATGTCTCCATTGACAAAAACCACGAAAAGGGGCAAGGGACGAAAACATGGAGCAAATAACTCCTTCTCTAAAAAGGCAAGGACCATTGATGTACCTCTGTCACCTACATTTGATAAAAAAATGCTTCTCCACCGAGGAAAACAAGAGCGTTTTGCAATTGTAAGGGACAAAAGTGTGAAGGAGGCCAGAGCAATGCTGCCTGAGGACGAGGAATGGCTCCACTTGGACGTTTTCTTAGAGCCATTCAGACCTTCGGGAATGATGGGGTTGATTTTCCTCGACTATCCAACCTACAAGATGGAGGTCATGGAGTTCTACTCCAATTTTGAGCGTCTAACAAAACAAGAGTGAACAGTTTTGCTGACGTCGAAGGTGATCAACGAGGCGATTAGTTTCACCATTGGAGGAGATGATTAGCTAGAGGTTGTGCCGATGTAAGTATATAGCATGGACTCGTGGCCTCCCAGAGACAACAAGGATGATCCAACATGAGCCCTCGACCCCAACCGTATGGTCGAGAAGTACTTCAAGATTAAGGTGGGCAATAGGTTCATCACACTAAGCTCTGTTAAGATTGATGTACTGGAACTTGAGGAGAGGATGATGTACAACATCATTGCACAAATTCTTGTACCGGTTGGACATACTTCCAAGTGAACAATCAACAGTACCGTCTTGTAATACCATATCGTGGAGAAAAAGGTAGTCGACCCTGGTCACCATCATCAACGAGATGCACACGGTGTCCCTCACTCTGAAGAGTCGAACCCTGCCCTATGGAAACATCATCACTGACCTATTGGAGAAGCAAAGTACGAAGATCAAATCAACTTTAAAGATCCAACCGAGGTACTATGAGGGAACTAATTCAACAAGAAGCATCAGCATTGGGAGGAGAGGATGTGGATTGATCGTAACGTCCCTAAGGGCAATTGACACTCGCAGCAACGCATCCTCAAGCCACCACTCCTGTCCCACGATTAGGTACGAAATTCCATTTATTTCCATCTCATTCCAATTTTTTATTATTTTAAATTGTAACCTTTTATGACATTAACGATCCTATAATTTTTACATAAAGCACTAAAGCGCAGCGCATGGGCCATAATCATGAGGGAATAGGCAGAGACAAAGGCTCTAGTGCATCCCACGAAATGCCATTGACCCACCCCCTCCCGAGGCTGTCAGAGCTATTAAGGGTCAAAAATAAGATTCATATGTTGCTCCGTTCCTACTACTATACTATCAAGAATGGTAAATAGTGGCAAGTATCAGGGTCGTCCACAAAGATGTTAGAAATCTAATAATCAACTAAACACAACCGCGGTCGGGTCGTCAATCCGACCACGTGTTAGTAATAAACATTGTTGTGAAAACTGTCATTTGGGGGAGTTTGTACTAACAACTACTAGCATGAAATTGATCACAAGAATTAACAATATAAACTAACAATCGAGGAACATTTGTGTAACATGTTCAATGTTATTTTGATCATCGATTTCATCAAATACAAGAAATAAATCCTATTCTAGTGTGTGTGACACGTGGTGCGGAAAATGGTCAAAACTTTCCCCTATCTGTCACATGGAGGTGTGCGTATAAAATCTTCCATTAGGCTTGCCTTCCCAACTAGGGGAGTGTAACAACGGCCATGGCTCATTGCGCAGGTCAAATTCTCCCCCGTGCGATTAAGTACCAGGCAGAACACCACGAACGAACTACCCCTAGGCCTACAAAGGAAAACTAAGTAGTCGTCTTATTGATGACTCTAGGATAAAAAAATAATCCTATTTTTCTACCTAATCTGTCTCTACTCGCAACCCTTCAGACCTATTTGGTCGGCTAACTAGAGCATGGTCGATCGTGCCAATTAAAAATGGAAACCTTCGTTCACACGCCCAATTCAGACTATCGTCACCCCAAGAGCATCTTGGTTTCCTTAACTGGAGGGTAGCAATAGTGCACCAACATGAAAGTAGACTTATTTGTGTGCCAACTAAGTGTGACAATCATGCAATTCACAAGAATATTAAGAAAATACCAACATAATAATCACAAAACACATAGAAATAGGTAGATCTAGAAATCTCACAAAATATACATTAACACATGAATACAAATACTATCCCCAAGTAAGATCCCTAATTCATAAGCATTGAACCCAAATATTTCATTGGATTCAACACTTTTGGGCAAAACAAAAATAAAAAGATGAAAAGAAAAGAACCTAGAGAGAAGGACGAGTATTTTCTCTCTCTAGTCTCTTCTTGAGATCTAAAAATGAGCATTAACTTAAACCCTAGTAAACAAAGGTCCATATATACAGTAGTAGGGAATTGGACCTAAACTTAGACCCAAAATGACCTAAAATCCTAGCCGCTGCCGCTGACGGGGGAAGGGGTGCCTGGTGACACTCTCGTGTCGGCGTGGTACGCCGATCTTGGCACTGGCCATGCCGGTTGTGCCAGCACGGGGTGTTGGGTTTGGCACGGGTCGTAGCCCTCATTGGGAGTTAGGAATTGGGCCTAAAAATAGGACAAAATATAGCCAAAAATCCTAGAAGCTGCCAATGGGACGGGGGTGCCTCGTGATACCCTCGTGCCGGCGTGGAACGCCGGTCCTAGGACGGGTTGTGCCAGTCATGCCGGCGCGGGGTGTTGGTTTTAGGATGGGCCGTAGTACTTTTTCGGTATGGCCAATGTGTGGTAGCTCTTCGTTTTGCTCCTTCTAATCCGCGTCCCATATCTTTTGGCGCGCTCGGTTGGCTGAAACCTTATTTTTCTCAGTACCTCACTGTCCCCCTATCATTCTTCACACCCGGTGGGCTGGTATTGGAAATTGGGACTTGAAATGGCACGGTCTGTGTAAAACAGAATGTCCGGCTCCTATACTTAGCTGATTTTTTGTGTGAAAAGGTGACTTGGAGTGCACAGCTAGGAGAAACGGTGACCCTCATGCTAGAAATTGACACGGCCCATGTCGGGAGGTAGGGACCGTGCCAAGGCTCCCTGACACGGGCCATGACAAGTGGTATAGGTCATGCTAGCTTTTGCCTTGTGTCGGGCTTGTGCAGTCTGTGCCGGTCGTGGTTGGTTCGCTTGGCTAACTTATTTGCTCCCTAACAGGTGAACTACTAGTCGGATTTAGGAGATATTATAGTCTATTTTATGGCATTCGAGAAGAAAAATCCAATGGTGACACCCTAAAGGGATGATTATTCTTGGATTTTCCCCAGAAATCCGTGCAACCTCTAACAACGATCCCTCTGTTTCTCCTTTGGCCTTCTTGAACTTTGAATCCGCCTTTCTTGGTCCCAATTATATTTATTACCACGCTTTTGAGTCTGTGTCCTTCAATATAATACCATTCTGATATCTTCTACCGTCCTTGCGAATGACCTTCAAATATCTATTACCACCCTTGCGGATGGCCTTCTACAAAAGATAATGAAAAAGCACTTACGGGCAACCTACTAATGATATCAAAGAGGAATATCTAGGTGCCCATGAATACAAAGTTTCCATTAGATTCAACTAAGTACACAAAACTTGGGATTTAGACAAAAAACCAATAGTGGTCGTTTAAACCCTTTGTCGTGCAAACCTAACTAAAATTAGCAATCAACCCAACAAAAGATGATAATAAATGTATTAAATTCATTGTCTAACGCATGCATAATGGTGCACATCAGCCATGTGCACCAGGTGATGATGGAGTTGGCGGACATGAAGGCAATGTTTGTCGGTGATATGAACACACCCCGTGTGGACCCCAAGATGGCTAAACATGATCATGAAGAACACCCCGATGGGGAAAAGGGTTCAGAAAATGAGGAAGATATCATGTGCATGAGGCAAGGAACACAAGGGATGAGGACGATGGGTTATCTAACATGAAGATGAAACTGACTCCAGCAGTGATGAGATCGAGACCGAGTCTTCGGGCAATTGGAGGAAGCATTTGAAATAGGCATCCGACTATGGAAATTCATCATAAGACAATTATAGTTGTAGTTAGTAAGAAATAAGGGCTTAGAAATTACATCATTGAGAGGTACGGCAACGACCTCCCAGTTTAATTCCAATTGTTGGGCTGGAAGCCCAGGCCATTGTTTTGGTAAACTTTTTGGGTCCAATAATCATGAAGTTTTCCCAGTTTAGGTTCGAGATCCGAAGGGATCCTGGCATGGGTTTAATTTGAAAATGGAGCAGTTGCGCGTATCCGACTATTTTACTGTCTCTGCCTCATGTGCCATTTTAACTCCCACTCATTATTTTTGTTGAGGGATTTTTTTTATATTCTCCTACTTTCAGATGCAAAACCACTTTCCTTCTCAGGTACTTCTATTTCTTTTTCCTCTTTCTTTTTCTTCCTTCTATGTACTTTCTTTTTGTTTTCCATATGCGTCATGAGAATAAGTAAGGATGCGAGGTTGAGTGAAATAACCTGTGAAGCCCATTCCTTTGAGCATGATGCTTGGCTCAATATTCTGAGGGTCTCCCCTAGTGGTGAGAACCTTTTTGATGGTGCAGTCATCTTGCCGAGCCGAGGGTAAACTATGTTTCACCCGCCTTCGGTGACCATTGCTATTTACCTAGATTCGGTAAATAATGGTGGGCTCCACTTCCCCTTAACCAATTTGTTCCGATTCTGCTTTCTGGAGAAGCAGCCCCCGGACTAGGTCCACTTAAAGTTCTGAACCGATGACGTGCTTCGATTAGATAAGATCTTCCCCGGCCTTCTCTCTCATCTCGATTGGAGAGACCGATTCATCTTCATCAAGAATGAATTGGTTCTGGGGAACGCACTGTGCAGTGACTTTTATCCTTCTGGATCTCCACTGGCCAAGAATCGTAGGCCACCAGACTCTGATATAGAGGTGATGTGGTCTGACATCTAGGCGTAGAGCCGATTCTCGACAAACTTCTAGCACCTCTTGACTAATTGTTTTCTTAAGAAACTTAATATGCCTTATTCTGGTGTCATTGTATATACTTGTGTTCCTAGCGTTATATAGTTGATCATCTTTTTTTGTGTTGTCTATTCCATTGGTCTAGTTGCTTATTATTATTTCAATTGTTTTGTGGCAGGTATGGATGTGGGCAAATTTGTGGAAAACAAGTCTTCCTTCAAGGCCAAGGGCCAAATTCCAATTAAGATCAAGGTCGTGGTGATTTCTTCCACCCCTGGTGCTTCACAATTCACCGACCGCGTTATCACCGTGTCGGACCAGGACGTTCTTGAGACCTAGAACATCGGGAAAAATGCTAAGGCATCTGGGAAGCATTCTCGGGCTGGTGGGTCGGGTGCTGGAATGAGAAGTTATCTCAGGCCTAGAAAGGTTCATCGCTCTGTGGGAAGCGTGCCTAAAGAGGTGGAGGACAGTTCATCTGACTAATCTAAGGTTGAAGAATTGCCAGATCTTGATCTTGTCATGTCGGCTCCTGCTCCTTTCTCCTAGAATATCCCGGATAGCCCATTGGTTTCTCTTTCCCAGCCAATTAGTAGATGTGAACAACCAAAATTGTACAAATATCATTCGAAGATACCAAGAAGCCCAGAAGAAAGATGTCCTGATTTATAAATTTATAAATTATAAAAAAATATTTTTTTAAAAATTTAACATTTGACCGCATGACCTTGTAATAGGTAGATTTTTGGTTGAATACTATTAGCTAAATAGTTGGTTAGTTGGTATTAGTTAGTTAGCAAGTTGATCAATAATAGACTTGGCTGAGATTTGGTTTGTAGAATTCGGCCAAGGATTGTAAATTTTAGCAGAGATTTTATTTCCGTCAGGAATAAATTAGGATATGCAGTTGTAGTTAGTTTAGGACAAAGAAGACAAATCCTTTTTTAACTAGGTTTCTGCAAATCCTTTATTATTTGGGTATGCTGATTTCTCCTTATGAAAATTGAGAGATAGCCGAATTATTTTTACACACTTTATACATCATATATTTAGAATTTTCAGTTATTATTCTTTGCTTGGAAGCATTTCATTGTTACTTAATTTTGCGGGTTCATTAAGTTAGCAATATTCTTCAAATTTGTGAACTAATCATACTAACTAGTTAGTAAACAGTTTGTGCATTTGTGATTAGGTTAGGTGAGATTACCTTGTTACAGTCAAGAAAACATATAATATTCCACGTCCAGAATCTTGGTAAGGGATTCATATCATAAACATTCTACGTTTTATTATTGTACAATGGGTTTGTGTTATTCCCACAATCTTGGAGCCATCATCCTCATCCATACCATGGTCCGTTGTTGGGGTATTAATTAAGGGAAAGTGAAACATCATCACGAGTCCTTTTCCTAGACATTTTGTATGCTTCATTCATAAATAGATCATAAATTTATTAAACCTAGAATCAATAAAATTATATTTATAAAATACCAAATATTTCATATGTATTAAAACCAAATGTCCAATTAAACCCCTAATCAATTGACATACAAAACACATATCACAAATCATCGACATCAACGAAATAAACCTAGCTTAAACTCTATTATTTTCAAATTAATCAATAAAATTGAAGCAATAAGCCTAGTAATAAACATAACATTTATTCACACTATTACCTAGCTTAAGCAAAAACCCAAGCAATAGACCTAGGATTTCCATTCAAATGCAACATTTAATCACGAACAACTATGAAGCAATGAAACCCTTATATAATACACAAATGAAATTGATAAACAAAGCCCACAGAACATAGCTAAAATATCACAAACCCTTGTAGGCAAACTATTTAATTCATGGGAACCCCAACATTTTGATTTAATAAATGTAAACCCTAACTCTCAAATGAAGAGAAGACTAACCTTTTCATCAAACAAATGGGATGAAATTCTCATTTATACCTTCTTCCTCAAAGTACAACAAAACCCAAGAGAAATCTAAAAAATGAGTAGAGAAATTGGAATAGAAGAGACATAAGATAAAATACATGATGAACATATAGATGGAAACTTACCATTATTTCTATTCATGGAATCCCCTCCCATTATGGCCTCTTGTTTTTCCCTAAGTTTCTGCATTTGTGAATATATTGGGGGTGGATTTAGGTGTGTTTATTTCTTGATTTGTTGGAGGGGAAAGGAAATGTTGATGAAGAACTTTGGGGACCTTGAAGGTGGAGGACTTTATTTCGGTCAATAAATGTGCTTTCAAAAACTTTTAGGGTTTTTTTACCAAGTATGGCACATAAGCTATTCTCCCGCTTGTACAGTGATGTCGCACGTGTCATGCAAAATGTCGGTCCCATGTAATTTAGGTCTACCTTTGGGTAAAAATTGGCCCAATAGTCTCATTTCATATGAATGTACGCTCTGACCTTGAGAAATGAGATAAAACTCGCGATTTTGGCAATGCCAAATGTTCATTTACATGTCAGGGGATTTTACATGGACCTTATCCCCCATTCCCCATGAATGACCGACATCGCCAACTATCCGGCCTACACTCGCGAAGTAAAAGGCATCACGCGACTTCAGATTGTAGGTTTTTATTCAATTTTTTAATCTGTCATGAGGACAAAAAACATCAAATTTTATTAGTTACATATTGTTTCCATTTTCAACCTACTAGTTTACAACACTAATACACGTGTCAGGGTATGAACATTGCCTTTTGGACGGTTATGATTGTTAAAGTCATGTAAATTCTTTACCGATGTAATTCGAGGCCAAAGTCCATGACAATGTAGCGATTACATACTCCTTTTTTTACACTGCCATGAACAGTTAACCTGAATAAGTGAGTTGTCAAGATGGATGAGAGTTTGACAATAACTCGTTAAACGGCTAAGCATGCTAAAGTTTAGTGAATGCATTAGCCGTTCTTTTTCTAGGCATCAGTAAATCAAGTCTTTCAGCAAAATAAAGTTTCCTGTTAAAATACAGTAACAGCCATCCACATTTGACTAGTGTAGGTTAGACACTAGCCGGTTCCACACCTATGATTGTTGTAAGCCACTAGAGTAGCCAATGTTCATCTAAGCCTAACAATATCGGCTCTTTCAATTGCGCAACGGTTTAGGGTTTCACATTATCCCATTCTGTTCCTAACATGGTTTTAGGAAAGACATGATAGCTAATCTCATACGAGTCCTACCTATGTAGCAGGGTTATTGATTACAAAGTGTTTTACGGTAAACCCCACGAACTACCAACCTCATTACACGTGTGAGGATTTTACAATTACCCATCCAAAGGTTAAGATTGGTTGTCTTATTGTATCCATTTCAAGCAATTACTTCATATTTTCATTTTAGGAGGATGATTAGTCAACGCTATTACCAGAGTCATTTTTCGAGCCCTGCCCTATCGTATGTCTCGATAACATCACTACATGTATGAAAAGGGTAATCCTTTTCATCCCAGAATTAGTCGGCCATCTTACACATGTACGTGTTTGACCAACACATATTTGATTAGGAAGAATAAGAAGGCCTGACAATAGTTATAATTAATTTTTCTGTGTTTCCAAAAATGTTATAATTAATTGTACTCCAGAATACTGTTTCCATACTATTTAACTTAGGCCC